>JAQFVV010006595.1:303752-400974 GCA_028023455.1 Epiperipatus broadwayi | reverse complement strand
TGTCATTGGATCGATTCTATAGCTAGTTTGTTGGAATATGTAAATTTAAAAAAA
This sequence comes from Epiperipatus broadwayi, assembly GCA_028023455.1. Taxonomy (NCBI): domain Eukaryota; kingdom Metazoa; phylum Onychophora; class Udeonychophora; order Euonychophora; family Peripatidae; genus Epiperipatus; species Epiperipatus broadwayi. The sequence continues at coordinate 400,920 of JAQFVV010006595.1, read as the reverse complement.
AAAAAATAGTTTTTATTGGTTTGTAAATAAACTGTAAAAGGAGGGGGGGGGTGAAGAATTGTGAGAAAACGGAGATCTAAAGGGAGTTCAGTGGCTGATCTGTTATTAATTCTACCTGTGGCTGAATCTTAAAAGTCCTTTAACAAAAGTAAATTTTTAAAACTTTATATTTTTTTTTTTAAAAAAAAAAAAAGTATGTTTAAAATAACTATTTTAAAAAAAACGTCTTGCCATGAAGAAGGGCTAAAAGAAAGGTAATTCCGTTTTCTGACAGTTTTTCAGTACAGTTGAGATATTAAAATTTACGGTAAAATGTTTAAAGAAAAAAATACAGCGTCCCATATATCAGTTACTTTTATTATATTCAATTTTCTTCATTTGAGGGTAAAACTTGGATTATTAGGTATTGTTATGGCTAAAGACTTTGTTGCACTAAATTATAGTATATATCTTATCAAAAAAAAAAAAAATTCAAACATTTTAAAATATTAACATGGAAATTGCGTTATCGTCTGTATAAGTTGGAAGTGACATCAAATTTAATACCGCATTATAATACATGCTGTATACATGTAAATATGCTCTTAAAAGAATAGTAGTTAAGAAGAAAATATGTATTTTAAAATGCTAATTCTCGTTTATGCCAATAAGATGAAAAGAATTTGTTTGGAAGTAAAACTTTAAAAGAATAAAAAAAAAAAAATTATTAATGAACTTATCTTTATCAAATGCATAATGTTTGGGTATAATTGCCCGTACTTATAAGTAACTTTATGACCGTTGATCGTAGCACATAAACCAAGGAGCGTCCTTAATTATAAATAAAGTCTACTCTTATGTTTAGAAATAAATAAAAAGAAATTTGTTTTAAAAAAAATGCATTTATCGAAAGAAGAACCGTGAAAGTGAACTTAAAATATATATTGTAATTATTTCACGTTTGAACCTAGGATTATAAATATAAAACATGTACTTAGCTGAAGAATTTATTGTTTTCAATGCCGGCCTATTTTATTTATACTTATGCTACTCAGTTGAATAATTTATTTTCCAATGCCAACTTATGTTATGCTTACGATGTTTTATTGTTTTAATATTTAAAATTATTTTTGAAGATAAAAGAAAGTGAATGTGTTTATATAAAGAATTACTGAACATTTTCGTTTGGAAATGATTGCCATGTATATAAATGTATTAATTGAAGCTTCGAATTCAAATAGATATCTAAACCTGGATAAATTGTCTACACATTATGAAATGGAAAAAAATCATCACGGAGCCGAAATATGAACTTAAGTTAATGTATTATTTATTTTTTTATATTGTTTGTTTTATTGGTTAAAAAAAAAAAAAAAATGAAACCATAAAAATATGTATGCTATTAAATTTGTATGTAACACTGTTTGCATAAATATACAGGTAAACTAGGGTTATAATTTTAAAATGAAATAGGTTTATTTGAATGAGCAAATGTTTCTTGCCATTCTTAAGTAGATTTAGTTTATTTATCAAGCATTACACTAGCTAGTTTCTATTTAATAATTTTATCATAGAGATTTAAATATCACAGTCTTATTTTCATATAAATGGGATGTTTTAATCAATTTTATTTTAAATTTACTAAAGAAGTTTATCAGAGAATATCCTGTCATTTGTTTTATGAATGTTATATTAAGAATAATTACAAATATTTTATATTCAGCGAGAAGTAAATACTCTTGCATGTAATTTACAATTTTAAAAGTCCATTAGTTACTATATTTTTAGCATTTAATATTTTGTTATGTGTGCATTGTGCCTTGCCTAGAATTTTATATGCATTTAAGTTTAAAGTATTTTCTACCGTAGTCAGTTGACACATAATTTGCTTTGTTGGTTCGAACATTAGATATACGTTTGTATTTTATAAATTTCTTGGAAATAGCTTAGTTATTTAAGTGAAGTATATATCTTGCTATTAGTTAGAATTGGTTAGCCTCAAGAGTTAGGCCTAGTTATAATTTTGAATATGCCTTATGGAGTCGAGTAAATCCTCCATCCTTATTGTATTGTATTTCCATGATTTGATAGTGCTTATCTCTAAAAGAGGGTATTGTATTGTATTTTTCAGTGATGACAATCACAATTATAAGCATTGGAAATCCCATGAGAGGATTGTGCTTTTCATGGTGGGTGTCCCTGTTTCCAGATGTACTGAAGATAAATTCCAGACATCGTTATTTTTGCCCCGAAGTTAGGTATTTTGGGAGCCACCATATTCTTTTCTAGCTCTGAGGAGCCTAGTATCTTTATATTTTTGCCTATCATTCATGATGATTTAATGATAATTCCACCACAGTAGGTGATGTTGCATTTGTTTTAAATTTGTGATGACAAGATATGCTTGTTTGAGGAAATGTATTTCTTCAGGTAGTTGTGGCTAATTTATGGCTCATGGGTATATCAATGTTTGAATTGTGGCTATGATAGTTTTATCAAGCACAAGCTAACCAACAATAAGCTATATTTATTTTAAAGTATATTAAATATGCATATGGTATAAATGGCAATTCACACATAATAATTTAATGTTTTCATCCAGAATTTCGCCGCTGGATTTGTAAGTCTGTTACATAATTATTTTAAAACATTGAGGGAATAATTTTATGTGGACTAGATTTATTTTAAAAAAAAAAAAAAAAAGTATAACCTATCTCTGATGAATGACTCTCCCATACATTTAAGTTAGTTTAATTTAGTATTAGCTTAACCTGATTTAAAGATATATCTAGCTGATATATATTAGTTATATCCGTGAAACCAGTGATGATATTTTCAAAAGTATTGTTGAATATGCTTGCCCCAACTTAGCGTTTGTTAAGTTGAGGAGCACAAAATTAAGCTTAAGTTTTTAAAAATAAACATAGTTCTGTGTGTTATTCTAATTATTATATGACACAATAATAATATTCATTAATCCAAATAATTGTATAAAACCTTAGTGCGGTATTGACACTGTTTGTATTCCACTATATAAAAAAAAAAAAAACATTTCTTCTCAGTATTAATAAATCAAATGATTATTATTTCAAAAGTTTTGTTTGTTTGTGTTGCTTTTATATGAAAATACATTATTGTCTTGGGTTCCAAGTTCACAAAGACTTAAATTTTAAATTTAATGAATCTTCAATTCAAACATTTACAAGTATATTCCAAGTTAAATAAATATAATTGATATTGTCTTGAAAATTAACAAGCTATGTTAAAGTAAATGATTCTCATATTGAATCACAGATATAGATAATTGAATTATAGCAGATACATAATTAAATACTTAGTTAAAAGTTTTTTTTTTTTTTAATTGTCAGTATATCTTTTCAGATTAAAGATTATGCAATATCAGATTGACAATATTAGTACTTTGGAATGATATTTTAACTAATATTATTTTAAAAGCTGCACATTCTTATATTTACTGCGCATCATCTATCATCATCTTAAATCTTATATATTTAAAGAATTCTAATCCATTTGCATTTGAGGTCTTTAGTGGTTGTCTGTGAGTAGGGAATGGCATTAAAAGTACCCTTGCTCTTTCTTTGCTCAAGTAATATCTTAGATAATTGGTCATTATTAATTAAATTTAAATTGATCCATTAAATTTTGTGAATTAATATTTATTTTGTTTATTATTTTAAGATTGAACATATTATAATGATTTTATGGTCAGCTAAGATGTAACTTATTCATTTATTAATTACAGTAATTCTTTATTAGGCAACTTAACTTAAACATTGATTTTAAACAAGAGTGTTAGTTTTAAAATCCCTGAGGTTATTTACTCTTGTTGTTTTAGTAAATATAATTTTGTAAGATAATCTTATAAAGTAAAGCATCATAAATCTTATTCAGAGAGTGTGTAATCTATTAGTAGGACTAATATAGTAAGCATTGATTAGTAATTTAGACAATCTTTTATATGGTTTATTAAAATATAAATATGCTTCAGTAATTATAGTTCATCAACCTTGGATTTAACCTTTGTTTGATTATACATCTTTGGATCATCATCTCTTTTCTTTAAATTTATTGTAACCCCACTGAGCCGAGTCGTTTAGAGTCTCTAATTTATAGTTCATTTATATCATTTCAATTATATTCCATTTCCTTTCATGTCCTTTCTTTTATCATCTCATTTCATTTCTCTATCTCTCCTCTAGTTCCATCTTCTTCTTACATTTCTTATTTCATATCTTTCCCACCATCTCATTTCTTCTCTATTTCATTTCTTCTTTCTCTCCATTATATATATCATTTCTATTACTTTTTCCTCATTTCTTTTCCCTCTCAATTCTTTTCTTTTCCATCATTTATTTATCTTTACCGTTATCATTATTTCTATTACTCATATCCCATCTCCATTATCAAAAGGTTACAATTGGTCTCTCTCTCTCATTTCATTTTCATCATTTATCTTTATCATTTTCTTTCCTTTACTCTATATTCTTCTTTATATCTTTCTCTATCTCTCTCTCCCTCTTACTCATATCCCATCTCCATTATCAAAAGGTTACAATTGGCCTCTCTCTCATTTCATTTTCATCATTTATCTTTATCATTTTCTTTCCTTTACTCTATATTCTTCTTTATATCTTTCTCTATCTCTCTCCCTCTTACTCATATCCCATCTCCATTAGAAAAAGGTTACAATATATATATATATATATATATATATATATATATAATATATATATATATATATATATATATATATATATTTATTTAATCTTTCTTGCCCTTCAGCCCTTTTGCTCAGTCTTTAGGTTTGGTTGTTCCTTTGCACCTGAAACATACTTAAAATTTTATTAATTCGTGTTAAAATTATCAAAACTTGCATGACATAGTTGAGTACATATTGTGTGATTTATTAAATAATGCTCTCTATATAACTCATTAACTTTTGAAATCATTGTTTCTAATCATTTTTTAGTTTATTCAATCTACCACCTAATGACAAAATTTATAATGGTATTACTACCGGGCGCCAGTCAAGAGGAGTAGATTGTTACAACACTATTTTACTAGATGATCAGCTTTTAATCAATTGTACACATTTTTATTTATGACAGCGGTACAGCAGTTCAGATGTATAATATAATAAAGTAATTAAAGATGTCATTACTATTTGAAGCACATATCTCTTTTTTACATACTATGGGTGTGAAAGTATTTAAAAGCTGCCACTACTTTTCTTTCACCACCCCAAGAAAGTGTACATATATATTTAAAACATTTTTTATGGAAGAACAAAATATCACATATATACTGAATATTGTTTATGGGAAAAAAATTTACATATATGATTGATATTATTGGGAAAATTATATACATATTAATAATGACTTGTACCTAGTGTGTATATTTAAAAATCCAACATCTGAACTGGGTGTACAAACCAAGAAAAAATTTTTTTACATATATTTTTATTTTTTTAGAAAAAAAAACATTATATCAATACTGAAATCTATTATTAAGGGTTATGCAGGGTGTAAAAGTAATTAATAGCCCCACAGCTGGGCGTCCATACCCGAGGGTAAAAAAACCTGTACCGGTCGGTTTCGTCTGTTCATATAACAAGATCTAGCATCTAGGCAAAAGTACCTAGAGTCCAATCATGCGCAAAATACATAAGTCAGGAACACTCATGAACTCTGCCCTATTTGCCTATTTTTCAGATCTACCAACTTATGAGCAACAATTCCAATGATACTGATCTAATTTATTTCTACCTGCCGGCATCACAAAGTCGTGACACAAAAAGACTCTTATTTGAACTTTATTCATGTATAGAATATTATTGTTAGCGATTTTTGATCATCTAGTAAATGAAATCTTTTATATAACATCAAAATTATTTCTATTCAATAAATGAAACAATGACTTAGATATTTAGTAATATGTATAAGATTTATTGAGTTAACTTGAGATATATATATAAGTAATTGCAAACGTTATTTGTGTTAAAATGTAAGTAATGTATGTCAATAATTTGCAGATAGTATGGGATACCTAAGATTTTTAGTAATAGCGCTGGATTACAGTTACTTAAAGTTCTTTGAATCCACCATTAATAAAACAACAGCACTCATACCAATACATAAGTTTATTGAGTTTGATGACAATGGTAATTATATTTAATTAATATTTGCATTGCGAAATAAGGACGTATGTGGGATGCTAATTTAGGAAATAATAATTATGGCAGAAATATTGTATCTGAAAGTGTGAATGAAATATAAAAAAATGGCAATCCATTTAGCATAATCATAACAGTATGGTTTAGGAGCATTGATAGGCTTTAATGAAAATGAAATATGGGAGAGTGGTATGTGTATGATGGCAATGGAGAGATCTATAAGAAGGTGCTTCAATTCACAGTTAAAGAAGGTGACTCTGCAAACGTTGGCAGGGTCGGGTCATAAACAACAAAGAATGTGCTTTATTGAATTGCCATAGGCTGGACTTTTGCCAGAGCGAACCCTATGCAATAATATCTAGTGATGAAAAAGTCTAAAGGGGTTTGCCAAACCTTGTCCTTGGTATTGGAAGTAAAAATGAACGAAGCACAAATATATATAAAACTAAAGGCCGGTATACACGTAACACTTGCATTAATATAAATATATAAACCCAGTGTACCAGTATGATTTGATTTACTATGTGGATATGGAAGAATTACATATAATAGCTAATAAAATTACATATAAAGCTAATATAATAGCTTATAAAACTACAAGATCCCCCCCCCCTTTGTATTACTTTAAATTACACATAAACTTCCCACAACATATAACTAATATAAATCTTTGGTTTTGAATGCTTTAATAAATAAATACTTTTCATATTATTAAATATATATCAAGTCGGTGGTGGTTAGTGATTTCAAGAAAGTAATATTAATTTAATGCATATAAATATATTTAATGTTTTTAGAAGTTAGCGCTATTATTTAATTAATAAAAAAAACACATTTCTAAGAAAACAGATTTTTGCTTAGCTTTCTTTCGAAAATAACATTATACGGTAATTATCAGATTCTGATTTTATTTCCCCAGACTTGCAGGCACCCACTATAATAAGAATAACAAATTTGTTTTAAAAAAATACTAGATTAATCACCCTCTGAAAAGTAACGAAGGTTTTCTTTTATTAAAAAAAATAGCGTAGGCATTTGCGATTCTGGGGGAAATTATCGACATATAATTTAGTATATGAAAATATAAAATATAATAATGAAAATAAAGTATTGTTGCATAGACATGAAATTTAGAAATAATAATTATTCAGGAGAGGTTTAAGGTAGGAGAGATTACAGCTAAGTTATATAGAGAGAACACAGCACAATTGACTAAAAGGTAAGAATTTTACAGATTAATTCATACTTAATATTAAATTTTACAAATAAAAAAGGCTTTACAAAATGTTTAACGAAACAGATAGGTGAGAGTTAAAATTATTCACAGTAACTTTAAGAGTCTAGCAGCATTTGAAATGATTACCTCTTTACAAACTTGGCTGTTCTTTTGATGTTTTTCAGATTTCCCTCGGAGAACTAGATCTAGTTTGATGAGCATAATTATTGAGGCAGGTAGTAAGTTCAGTATTTAACAAACAGGCATATAGTTATAGTCTATGAGTATCGAGATTCATGGGTACAGATTTCAGGGAAGGCCATCTCGAATGATGAGAAAGGTGAAGTGGATTTACTCACGACACATTGAAATTAATGAACGCAAAATTCTTTGGCAACTGCTCTCCTTGACTGTCTTAGTTCCTCTGTTAAATTAATTCATAATTATCCCATGCCTTGGTATTTGTGGAATCCCTTCTTGATTGGTTATTGCTAATCATTTTCTTTAATCTAATTTCCAAAAGAATTTTTATACAAGCTTTTACCCATTGTGATGGAAGATGCCATTGTTAGATAAGTATTCAAACTGAAATTAATTTGATAAAAAATTGTTTGTGACAAAAGTAAATCAATTAAGTTTAGTTTCTAATTTTGATTTTAGAGAAACTTTTAATTAAATTTATTTTAGAATATTATACAAGATTACGTTTCTCACCTTTAATTAATTTTGACTAATTACAATCGCATCTTCCATATTGGATTTAAAATAAAAGTAGAGTTTAATAACAAAAATAACTTAAAAACAAAATTTTATAGAATGACATATAACGAACTTTTTGTAGTAATTATTTGCTCATTATGTTTTTCTCTGCAATATCTCTGTATATGAGCTGCAATCAATAAATAATTGCTATAACTTTTATAAATTAAAAAAAAATACAGAACATATATTTTGATATTATAAGTCCGTTATAATTAATCCCCCGTTACCTATTGCGTATACATATTCCCTCTTTAAATACTATATTTATTACTTTTATTTTTTTGTGTGTGTATTTAAATTCAGATATTTATGCATATATTTTCGTTAATAAGTATGTGAGTTAATAATGATACTTTTCTCTCTCTCTTTCTCTCTCTCTCTCTCTTTTTTTTTTTTTTAATATTTTACATATCACATAATAAAATATTAAAATATCTAACAATACTAAAACTCCATTTATTTATAAACTCCATTTAAAAATAAAATATCTTCTTTTTATATCTCAATAATACAAATTTGAGAACAAATAACAAAACCAACTTGCCCATAGACAGTTTCTACCTTCTATTACACAATATAATTCTATTAAACAATGAAGAAATTGCAGATATGAATGAAGTATTAATACTAACATGAAAAAATTGGAACATAAATATAATACTTTTGAAATAGAAAATCTAAGTTCTAAGCAATGAATCATATTGTCATGATGGATAAGTCAAATAAAAAGTTAAGTATTTATGTATAAAATGTTAGAGGTTTACGCACAAAATTATTTAATGTAAAACATAATATTTTTACTGAAAATTATATTATTTGTCTCACAGAAACATGGTTACAGTGAATCACAATATAAATCACCAATTCCGCTTCAGATACTAGATATAATGTAAATAGATATGATAGACCAAACACCATTGCATCAAGAGGTGGTGATGTACATAACAGCAGTCAAGAATGATATTATACATAAATAGATAAATATTGAAAATATAACTTTTGAGAGGATTGAATTAGAGATAAAAAACTCAAAACTCATAATTGGAAATTTATATATACCACCAAATATACAAAAATGAATTCAGAGAAACCTTGAAATCCAGGAATTATTATATCTCATACAATTTAAATATGAAATGATTCTTTTAGGAGAATTTCAATGTTGCTTATCATGAAAACACTAATGAAAAAGAAAATACACGCAAATTTATTGAACTGGCTCAATTTATTAAACTATTAGATCTACATCTAGTAAACAAAATATTTAATAAACAAAATTATATTTTGGATTTGATATTTTCAAAAATCACAGATATAATTATTAATAATTCTGAATATCCTCTAGTATCAGAAGATGTATATCATCCAGCACTAGAATTGCAACTGTCAGTGGTAACGAGATTCAGAAAAATTCCATAACCTATGCAAATAAATGTTATGCATGAGGAGACTATTATAATCTGTATCAAGCCATTAAACATATTTCTTGGAGTGAAGTTTATGAATGTAAATCCCCATCATTAGCTACCAATATATTTCATCAAATATTGTCAGATACTGTTGATAGATTCATTCCAGTTAAGCAAAGTAGAGGTATTAAATTTCCAAAATGGTTCTCTGTGAAACTAGTTTGATGTATAAAGAGAAAAAAAAATTTTCATAGATATTATAAGAAATATAAATGCTTTTTGTATTTGAATAACTATAGGAATTATAGACGCATAGTAAAAGTACTTGAAAAATATGATTTTCAAGAATATATTAAACTGACTCAAAACAATATACATAAAGATCCAGCACATTTTTGGAATGTATTAAAGACTCGTTATACTTCAGTTAGATATAATACATGTGTAGTAGATATAGAATCAAATGATTTTATGACTTATTTTTCAACTCAATGTAAACTAAATAATAACTTAATTTTGGAGTATCCATTTATTCAAAATCTCATATTCAATAATGATTCCATAAACATATTAAAATTTGATTTGGATGAGATATACCAATCTACAAAATTAATAAAAAATAAAAAAAGTATTGCTTGTGAAAATATACCAGTTTTTATTTATAAAGGATGCATTGAACTTTTGGCTCCAGTTTTATTGTATATTTTTAATTTGTCACTTAAAACGTCAATTTTTTCTAGCTATTAGAAAACGGCTAAAGTAATACCTATATACAAATCTGGGGAAATATCAGAGGTCAGAAATTATAGACCTATTTCTTTACTACCTATACCATCAAGAATTTTTGAAAAATCAATTTATTACAGATATATACATTATTTAAAAAATATTTTTCCTTATTCTTTACATGGGTTTCTTCCAGGAAGGTCAATAGAAACAAATTTAGTCCATATATCTGATGCCATAGGTAGAGCTATTGAGGCAAGAAGTCAATTGGTGGTAATATATTTTGATTTAACAAAGGCTTTTGATAGAGTTGATCATAGATTACTTCTTATGAAAATAGAGAAAATTGGTTTTTCAATCAATCTAATGAATTTATTCAAGTCATTTCTATCTGATAGAAGCAATTATGTTTATTATAATAATAAACAGTCAAATAATTTTAAATCTAGACTTGGACTACCACAGGGGAGTGTGTTAAGCCCAATATTTTTTGCTATTTATATATCAGATTTGATAACACTTATTCCAAGTAAGAGCATGATAACACTTATTCCAAATAAGAGCGTGTTATGCTATGCAGATGATATTAAAATTTTTCTGGAGATTAATAGTAAAGAAGATATTAAAACTTTACAAAATTATATAGATGTATTTTACAAGTGGTGCCAAGAAAATAACATGAAAATAAATGTTGATAAATGTAATGCTATGACATATTCAAGAAAAATAATGTTAATATGGGGTAGTTACCATATTGATCATCTTGAAATTAAGAAAATTACTGACCATAAAGATTTGGGTATAATTTTCACAAGCAATTTTACTTTTAATAACCATATAACATATTCTGTTAATGAAGCATTTAAACTCATTGGCAGGATGCTCAGATCAAAAATTGTTTTTGATTTCCAGACTAATAAATTAATATTTAATAGTTTGATATTGCCAATTTTACACTATGGATCCATTATATGGAATTCTATAAATGAAACAAATATGAAAAAAATACAAAAGGTTTATGATAAATATTGTAAATATGTGTATAAAACTTCATTTTGTAATAATAATGAATTGCGTGTTAAGAGAATATTATCTGATATGTGTTTTTTATATAAAATGATAAATGGCACAATAACTTTTGATAATTCAGTAACAAATGTGCTATATAAAATACCAACTTTCAATAGCAGAAATCACAAACTTTTTCATTTACCATTAATTAAACATACATGTGTAAAAAATGCACCTGTATATAGATTACAAAATGAATATAATGATATGTTTAGTGATGTAGAGTTTACATCAGATTTTAAAATATTTAAAAAGTATATATTAGATTCATTACATCAAAATTTTATGTAAATTTTAATTTTAATCATTGTAAACGTTTTCTTGGCTTTGTAGGCTGTTGTTTACTAATAAATTGAATTGAATTATTATTATTATTATTATTATTATTATTATTATTATTATTATTATTATTATTATTATTATTATTATTATTATTATTATTATTATTATTATTATTATTATTATTATTATTATTATTATTATTATTATTATTATTATTATTATTATTATTATTATTATTAGTATTAGTATTATTAGTATTATTATTATTATTATTAAGAATTATCTTTAATCTTTATTTTAAAAAAGCATAGTTTGTGTTAGTATGAGAGCATTATAATGGTTAGCTTATTTCTAATTCAGAATATGGTAAAATTAGATTAGTTCTCCAATAGTTCGAAAATTATTCAAAATAAAATGAATATATCTCATATTAGCTTATGATTTTGTACTACTTGTATTTAAGCAAATTGTTTATATAGACTTGCTCTTCAAACATGAACACACTAAGTATTTGGACAGGATTCCACAGACTTTAGAGATAATCTAGCTGTTAAAAAGAGGTTTTTTTTAAATTTCAAGTGCGGTTTGTGTGTTTTATTACATCAAACGCTTGCATATTACAAAAATATTCAGCAAGATATCCCATTTAATCACAGATAATGTAATTTGCCTGAAATCATCATAACATAAATTATTTGACATCTTATATTTATGAAGTATATATATATAGCCTTAGACATTAATAAATATTCTGTAAAAAAATATTTAAGGGATTGTAGTTCCCAACTTTTTAAAAGTTTTTATATTTGGCACATTATTATTTTTTCCTCCTTTATATTATTTATACGGCATATACATAAGCTGGCAATTGAAAAGACTGAAAAATAATCCTTTTTTTACTGTTCTTTTAAAAGAAAATAGCCAATAGGAAGCGTTTTTTCATATTATGAACTACTTCAAGCTCTTTACTTTATATATAAATGCAGCTATAATGTGATATTTAGTTACATATCTATCTGCTGAATGCGTGTATGTAAATATAAAATAGCAAATGACAAAAGCTTAACTTGTCAATATAGTTAACTAAATACACAAATTCAAAATTAAAATACTAGTGAATTTTTAATTTGACTTTAGCTACTATTTTAATTTTGACTTAGTGCATTTGATTTAATATATATATATATTAAAATTAACGTTTAAATTTAAAATTGCCTAATTAAACTTTCAATACAATGCATTTTTATTCAAGCTAGAACTAAATTCTAATCTGGAAGGAAATATAATTTTACATTTCACTACGGTTTAAGTATGTGTGTGCGCACTACATATTGACACTTACACGTACACTCATACATTATTTACAAGTTTATGCTAGTAGTTGAGATTAGTTTAAGCTCTCCTAAAGGTAGAGTTAAAAACTTAGAGTAATACTTTAAGTGAGCACTAAATATTTCCAAACCAATCTATTATCGTCCCTTTGGCGTTTTCCAATATTGATCTATATAATCTTAATTCCATTAACATATACGTAGTCTATTTTTCAATTTCATATATGCATATATCTAGATTAGTAAATATTTTGTATAATCGGCTTATCTTAATTAATAAAGTTAACAGTAAACATCGTGAATTCATTAAATTTTAACTTTAGAAAAAAACTTGTGTATTCATTAATTTTAAAACATGTAGTAATCATATTTAATTCTTAAATTAAACGAAAAAGTAAATACTTGAACAGAAAAACTAACAAATATGTATCATCGAATTAAGATTGTGCTCAAATATTAGGTGATGACTTTTAAAGTTCAATAATTAAGAATATATGTAAAGATAATATAGAATTATCTTTAAAAATTATTTGAAAGCCCATCTTAAAAATTTTTATATATCTTTTCATCATTGTCAACATGGTTTTACTTTTGCTGTTTATATTTTCCATTTTATCAATTTTATTTTAATTTAATTTGAAGGTGTTTAATAACTCTGTGTCAATTTAAAAAAGAAAAAAAAATTTTTTTTAGAGAGCTTATCAACACACTTGTCTGCTCATCGAGTCATTTTAGAAGCTCAAAATTAGAATAACAAAACTATTATAGCATTTATGTACAGAACTGAGAATCAAACTGAAAAATTTAATAGCAACGATGGCAGTCTTGTTGAAATGTGACAAAAACTGCAGTAAGAGCAAAACATTAGGATATAATTTTTTTGTATGAAATTTTTTTTAAATTGTCATTCTTTTGGATTAAAATTTAAAACTGATGCAAAATTTTATAATCACTGTATTTTTTTAGATATTCTATTAGTTATTATATTCCTATTTTTATACTAACTTTATGTTATCTATTTTGAATTCCAGCATTGTACTTAGCACAATCCCTGCATGGTTTGGAGTAGTCGGTAGAGCATCCAACTTGGAATTGGATGGTTCCAGGATCAATTCTGGTGATCAAACTTCTTATCAAGTCCTAAGCAATAAAACCATATGCCTTTTTTGCCTGTCAAAATATGTAACATGGAAAATTCCACATTCATAATTAGATATGACTCCCAGAACTGCTTGGATAAATGCGCCTTTTAATATGTCTTTGGTTAAGAATTTTTTCATTGAGAATCTTTAATGTCTTTTTTTTTTTAGTTTCTTTCAGTATTTTCTTAAATTTTACTGCAACATAATGCTTTTGCAACAATAAATTCTAAATGAATTGCATCATAATTAGATTTATAAATAGACATTTATTTTAAAGCAATCTAAAGCATAATAGATTGGATTTAACGATGTCAATGCTTATTAAAATTTGTGATATAGTTCTAATATTGAAATACTAGGATCAACACAATGACAAGCAATGGAAAATTAATACTAATGATAATGAAATATAGTTGATTTTTCACAATATCTTAGCATTTATTAAACCCAATGCATTTAAAATGAAAACTAATACACATTATTTTACAGATATGAATTTTTGAGTATGACAATATTAAATGTAAGAACTTCTAATATCAAAATTAATCTAAAAAACAGTTAGTGTCCATTTATGCATATAAAGATTTTGGGTATATCTGTTTTACATCATTATGATTTATCCAGAAAAACAAATTTTAATATAAATAAACCGTTAAAATAGTTGAATTTGAAAATTTGTAAAAAACCTTGGAAAATATTAATTGTTTAAGTTTTATAAAGTGGATTGAATTTTTATCTAATATTTTTTCTCCAATTTAGTTAATCCAGTTCAGAAAAAAGTTACAGTTTTTTAATTTCCAAAGCGTAAGCTTGTGGTTAAGACCTGTAGAGGTCCCTGCTATCGCATTCTTACACGCATATTCTAGATGTTACACCTTAGTAAATATTAACTTAAAATATTTTTAATAATCATATTAATTATTTATAATTATAATATTTAATTACTTTTAAAATATTTGTATGTATATGTATAATATTCTATATTTAATACACAATGTCTTCTATTTTGTCTTCAGATTTTCAATTTTGACTTCACCATAAAGGTTAATTAAATATAAATAAATTGGTTAAAATAATAAAGGGTACAAGAAGACAACCCATTATCATAAAATATCGAACTACTTTTTTAATTAGTGTAGATTATTGATTTACATGGAAGTGATGAGCATCATATCCCTGACCTACAGTTTCTCATCTATGCACCAAACATTGTCTTACATTTGTTGCTATCTCATTGTTGATTTTCATATCTGAAAAATGATTGATGGTAGTGGAAATTTTAATATGATAAGATAATTAGAACTTTTTACTGTACAAAAATAATTTTAAATTATGTTTTATTATACACCCATGTGGAGTGCTAACATTCTTTCATAAATTAAACAGATTTATGAATGTGTGCATTTTAAAAATACTGAAACTAAAATTACATAGCACTATTTCTCCACTAAGTGATTCATTGTGATATTAAATCTGGTTGATAGAAAATTATTAGAAATCATAAAATAGTAAAATTATTAAAAAAAAATTATATAGATCCTGTGCACTTCAGAAAAGTGAGAAAGTGATAGACTTCAAAATCAAGAATTATTGGATTGAAGCTTAAGTTATCATTTCTAGTATTCAAATCATTTTAAGCAATTAATCAAACAATAATTTTTATTTTTTCCTTAAATTTTATTATCTTCAATTCCATCAATGAGTTTTTTCTGAACAGCTTCCTTTTACGTCCTCACATGTATACCTACTATCCAAATAAACAATAATGATGGAGCATCATTGATATGTAGATAAATAGTTATTGTTAATGACTTCAAACAACATTTAATAAGCAATTAGATTGAAAAATAACTAAAAGTTTTCATGTGGAATTTAAATTTCAACTGAATTAACTTCAGCAGGAACATACCAATTTTTCTATAGTTACTATCAATATGAAACATAATGTCGTTAAATTATACTAAAATACAAATGCAATATTTTTTAAAGCAAATATTAATACAGCATGCTAAAATACTTTATTCTGGGATAAAAGTCAGCCACAAACATGAAATTATCAAACAAATAATATGAAGTGCCCTTAAACAAATAGGTCAAGTATTGATAAAATTGTCAAACATTTAATAATAATCTACTAAAAAATAATAGAAAGGTGAAAATGAAATATTTACTTCCGCCCCAATTATATTGTATGTGCGATTATATTTGTTTTAAAAATGATATTCGAATTTTAGTGAGGGGGAATTAGCATCTTTATGGTTTTAAGTAAAACTGAAAATTTGTTGACTTATTTAAAATTAACGAAACTGGTCTCGAGGAAATGATTTCTATGTAAAAACTGACAGTTAATTTTCAGGATAACATTAACAATAGTTATTCTAATTACTATTGTATTATAATGGCACTTTTTTATACACACACTTATATTTATATACTACTTAATATTTATTTAAAATATAAAACATGAATTAAGTTTAATAATATAAAGATTAATTTAATTAATCAATCAAAAATACGACAAAATGGTATTTGGTAACTAATCTGTTTTATATTACTATGACAAAATAACATATGGTTTACAAAAGAACAAATAACTTTTATATTAAATTATAAAAACAAATTAAAACGGAAAATGTTTAATTATAACTGCTTTCTTTAAAGTTTTAATTAATTTCTCTCTTTTTTTTTTTTTGTCATTTTGAACATTTATTATTTATGCAAATATTTTTTTTTTTAAAAAGTTTTTCAAAATTAATTTTATGCAAATTTTTAATCGTGTTTATGTTAATTTTTACACAGTACATAAATGACAATTTGATTTTAATTAGGCTAGTTTGAGGATGCCTCATTAATTTTACTGTTTTCTAAAACTCTCTTAATTAAACAAGAAGACTTCATGTTTATTTAATCTTAGTTATAAATTCAATCAAGTTGATTACGTTGCTTTTTGATTAAATAAAGATTTTACACTCATCTCAAAATTTGATATCCAATATGAATTTTATACCATTTAACCTATTTAAATTTATTTAAAAAGTTTGAAAATAAATTTAGTATCAATAAAATTATTTTATTATTTTAATGTTCAATTTTCAGCAAAATATCTTGTACTTTTTAAATAATTATTTAATAAGACAAATAAAATAAAAAGATCTAGCTAAAAAAATACTTTATTTTAATATACATCTTTTCCATTATGCACTGATAATAAGAAATACTTTGTGAAACTAAACTACAACAATTTAAAATACTGTACATTGTTTATGGCTAATAGTAGAATAATATATTAAAATTTAGTAAGAATATTTTTAATTTGTGCTTATTTGTGCAAAGTAATTATCTGGTCATTTATTCAGTTGATTGAATTGGACTACATCTTTGGGAAGTATTAAAAACTCTTTTCTTTATTATTAAAAAACTATTTTTATGTACAGTTTATGAAATCACTTATCAAACACTAATCAGTAACTGGAAAATTTTTTTTTTTCAATTGGAAAATTAATTATTAAGAACATATTATTAAAGATGACTGTTACATTGAAGTCTAAAAATTTGATATCACAACAAAATTGAACAAATTGTGCTTCATAATGGCACAATATCTTTCAAGGATCTCATCGTGTAATGAATCTGCTCACCAAATGAGACTTGTGTTTAAATCTAGCTAAGTCAAGTTTTGAAAGTTTTTTCAATAAGTCACAAATAGATTTAACATTTTTCTTTTAGGTAGTTGGTTCATAACTAATATCCATTATTGGGCAATAAAGATGTATCTAGTTATTATTAATTAGAGATAGAAGTTTCAGGTTAATCTAGCTTGATCGGATAAATATTAATGTAGTGCTTGTAAATACACAAAATAGGACTGTAATATGAAATGGTTTTAATTTACCTTCACTTTTAATACATTTCTAATACTGGTACACTAAAAATTATAAAAGTTTAAAGTTGTGCAGAATATTGCAGACAATTTATGTATGCATACTATAAATGCTACTAGCCAAGGGTTTATTGTCTCTAAAAAATAAAATAAAAATTCTTCACAATATGAAAAAAAAAATGCTTACTTAAATATTATGTCTGGTGTAGAGCGATGGTATATTATCCCTGTTGCTTTTTAAGAAAGTTTCTTTGTATGATTATAATACTTTTTATCAAAAGATTTTTTAAATCAACAAATATGTTTTCCAAGAGATCTTATAACATGTAATGTTTAATAAATGTTGTTTTTAATATCTCAAATTTTGTAAAAGTTACTTTAATTAAAAATAGTATTTAATAATCTCCCATTATGCATTTTTAAGAGTTTTTTAGGATTGTTTATTTCTCTTAACCTTCTGGCTCAGATGTTGTGTATGATTAGTTAAAATGAAGACCCTGGATGAATTCTGAACCAAGTTATTTTTATCTCTAGCCTAAAATATTCCACTGCTAGGTCTCTTCTAATACTTTCCATAACTTTTATCTTTTGATAACATATGATTCCCACAAAAATAAGCAATTCATTATGCTGCTCTGTTTTTAATCTTCTAATTCTTTTTTTCATTAAGTGGCAGCCATTTTATAGGAACTACAGAATATCAGTCATCCTAAGTTCTCATTGCAGGTTCTGTCTATCTCCACTTTAAATTTTTTACTTCCACCAAGACATTTTTATTCATTTTCTCCTTGTAACATCTTTGTTATTGATCATATTTCTTCTGCTTATTTTTAATAAGTTTCTCTCCATAGAACTTTGACCAGATTATACATTATATTTACATATTTTTATAAATGACCAGATCTGTATACATGTTAAATATAGAAGAATACAAACATAAAAACAAATCCTTTCAAAGTTTATTAGCAAATCACCTTTCAAATAAAAAAAAACCAAGCTCTATGCTAGTTTTTCCCAAAATCTGTTTAACTGCTTTCCAACTAAGAACTAGAGGTATCAACAAATGGTTATTGGAGGAGATATGTGTAATGATCACATAAAGTTCTATAATGGATTTCTGGTAGTTGTTTGTCTTGATTTTAATTTTTTTTTGTTAAAAGCAGTTGTTGACTTTGAGTTGATAAAAAGGTATAATAAACATAAACTAATTAAATGCACTGAGCTAGCATTTGCAAAACACTGCCAGAACCATAGATCTGAATAAAGTTATGCAGTATACGGGTGCTCATATAATTGATGTGATGTAATATGTAAAAGAGCATAACATGCAAATAAAGGAATTAGATATTCCATTTTTCCAACAATGGAACATATAAATTCTTTTTGTTATTGGAATGTGGATCCTTTGAAATTTCCTAAGCCATTTTGTATTTTCTTTTTCAGAGCAAATTGTTCTAACATTGGATGGAGAAAGTGACCCATGGTGCATTCATAATCAATGAGAATTACTCAACAAGCATATTTGTACAATAGAGCAAAACAAAAGACTGAATATGGATTGATATTTCTTGTCAAGATTATACCATGGATCACACATTTTTCCATCCAATGTTAGAACAATTTTCTCAGAAAATTTTGATAGGAAAAGAAAGTACAAGGAGGTTTAGTCAATTTCTAAGGATCAACATACCATCAAAAAAGAGGATTCATGTGTTCCATTGTCTGAAAAATAGAATACCTAATTACCTTATTTGTATACTGTTCCTCATTTACATATATTATATCGCTTACATAAACTTACCTGTACTGCATAACTTTATTTAACACTATGATTCTGGCAGTGTTTTTCCAAAAGATGGCTTCGTGCATTTAATTAGTTTATGTTTAATATAGCTTTTCATCTGAACTTGAAGTCAATGAGTGCTTCAGAATTACATAATTTTATGAAAAGAGTTAATAATTTGAGAGTTAATATGTAAACCTTCTAGATTTTTCACCACTTCATTTGCATTCTCTAATAACAATACTATATTATCTGCACATCACAAATAAATCAATTTTTTCTATAATGTTAATACCTCTTGAAATACAATTGATTTCTTTAAACATATGTTCAAAAATCATATTATATAATCTAGGCAAAATTAAATTTTCTTGTTTAATGCCTCTTTCTAATTTAAATTATCTTGCTAATTTTTCCAATTTTAATTTTTCAAAATTTCCTTTATAAATTCATCCAATAATTTCAATGTATGTTGTAAATATTTGCTGTTGTTTTAAAGTCTCCAACAATATTGTGTGGATATTATTTGGTTCAAAACTTGAAAATGATCCACTGTAAAAAATATTTTATTAAAACTTACTTTATCCACAGTTTGATTGTTATCTACTATTCTGAATATCCTGTTTTAAGTCATACTTAGAAAAATTTTATAATTTTAAAAAAATAAATAAATGAATGTAAAATTATTTATGTTTGACTTGTCACCATTTGTGTAAATTATTATTATATGTAACAACAATCACTGAGATAGAAGTATCATTCAGTTTGTGACTGGAATTTTATTATATAAATGTTTTAAATGTGTCATAATAGTTGTGATATCTGTTTTAATCATTTCTGTATTAACTCTATGTAGATCTGGATTTTTACTATTATTCGACACTTAATGATGAAATACCTCTGTACTATTGTTGAAAATGTCATCAAAACTGTTTTCAACATTTCTATAAAATAATTCATAAAATTTAATAGCTACAATAATCATGCTACATCTTCTAATTTATAGCTTGCTATTAGTATATTTTAGCCATAAATCCATTTTCTTTCTTTAAAACAATTCAAGATTCTAGTAGAAATATTTTACATAAGAACTTTTTTATTTCCTCAAACTTTCTCTTATTGTTCTTTGTGTCAATTTATAAAATTTAACATATTCACATTTTTGCTTGATGTTTTCAAATCTTTTGCTTTTAAAACTTTCTTTTTATTCTTTCTTAACTTCGACATCCTGATATAACTCTACATTATTATTAGGGTGTTTTAACTGAAATAATGATTTTGTTATAATCTTATATAATTCATTATACAAAGTGAATAAAGTGTTATAAATAAAATAAGTTATCCACTTGCTTTAAATTCATGGTTTGGTAATACTCTTAACTTTGAAGATTGTTAATCTTGATTAGTATTTGGAATTACATTATATTCAGTGCTACAAAGATAAAAACAAATTTTCTTTCTAAATATGCCTCAGATATAAGTTTGTAGTGTAATAAAGGGATTTCTCTTTATTAAACAAAAATTTATTTCTGCGATATATTTACAAGAAAAAATATATAATTATAGTTTAAAAGGCCATCTTTTTATATCATCCATTAGATCTCACTTAATAAAATTAATCTAATTTTAAAAGTTAAAAGCTTCAGTATATACATTATGCCTAACTTTTTGAAACTAGACACTTTTACTACAAATTCCAATATATACAATATAAAAATAAAACAAACGAAGATAACAAGAAAAAGACAATTAATTATTAGAATACAAATTCCATTTTAACTATTATAATTCTAATTAATTACAGCAACTATAACAATATTTCGAAATTCTAAATTATTACAAAAAATAATTATATGTTCCTTAAATTAGATCATGGACATTCTGTTTTTTGAAGTTAACATAAGAAAAAGCTTTAACATCTATTGCTTTTTTAAAACTATAATCGTAAGTTGTAATTATAAATTTATTTAAGATTATGTAAGAAATATTTACTAAGGCAATAAAACCTCAAGAATATGCGCTTGAAAATGTGAAGGTAGGGACCTCTACAGGTCTTAACCACAAGCTTACTCTTTTTTTCCAAAGAGTAAGCTTATGGTTAAGACCTGTAGTGGTCCCTACCTTCGCATTTTCAATCGTAAGTTATGTAAGTCATGGCATTATGAATGTTCTGTAAAACAAAAATGTTTAATATTAACTCATAATGTATTTTATATTTTCCCTTATTTTTTTACTTTTCTTTAATTTTATTGCTCATATAAATACAACCATATATTTGCATTTATTTATATTATTACTTACTGAATGTTCTAAAAAGTAATGTTTGAAATGTTATCAGCCAAAAAGGCAATTTGCCATAAAAATTTCATTTGCTATTTTTATTTGCTCTTTGATATATAATTCTTCAACAATTAATATCAAGCTTTATCTAACTACATTTGGCTTAATGATTTAAATATTAAAAAACTTTCCTCAAGACTAAAGTTTTTTTTTTTTTTTGAGATAATAGATGTTTGCAAAGATGACACTACTAGAAATTTTGTCACTATCTGCAAAAGTGTACTTAAATGCACTATTTTATCTTAAAATTAATACTCAATGTAAAAGCCATTGTATCAGTATTGCTTATATTAGTAGCATCTCAATTAGTAATACTTGTTATGAGCTTAAAGCATTGTTTTTGGTGGTTTTGTTATCAATTATTTCAGTTTTTAGGCATTTGTATAGAGCCCCAATTTGTTTTTAAGTTATTCTTTTATCAGTCATAATATCTATTTGAATGATAAAATTGTTTTAAATCCTAATAATTATAACAATAAAATTTACTATTAAAAATTTTTGGAGCAGTATATTTTTACAAAAAAAAATACTTATCATTATAAATTACTTTATTTGAATTCTCACTCAAAAACAACTAAAATTCCATCTTCAATAAAAAGATATGTTTTTAACTTAGAGTCAACTCATTGCAGTTATAGAATCTGATAATGTCATATCTTCTGATGATATGTATAATATGATTCCAACATTTTGTAATCTTAACACATGCTGTATTTTCACATTATTTTAAATATGTAATAGTTGCTCTATTTCCATGACGTGGTTCTAAACTGCAGAATAGATAATTAAATTTTTAGATAGAGCATTTTATTTAATTTTTTACTTTAAGTCATAAATTATTGACACTGTGCAGATATTATGCTAGTGGGCATGGTGTCCACATAATTAAATAATGCAGATAAAATATTTGTCATATTAAATTCAACTAATAATATTAGGACAATTATGGTTTTGAAAGAAAAGGAATAAATGAAAATGTATTAATGTAAAAGAATTATTTTTATATTATTTTCAATTTCCTAAACATTTTTCATTTTTCTACCCCCAAAATTTTTCCACACTATGCAAATACACCATCACAGAGATTAAACTATCCATACAGTAGCACTACTAAGTGCAAGCCAGAGTAATCAATGTATCCAAGAAGGTTTGTGCACAGAAAACCCATCTAGTGCATACTCATCCAATATCTCCAGACTAGTTTCTAGTGTGTGGATTTCATCAGTGATGAGCCTTGGATCTGAGAGCACTGCACCTAGATCTTGGAATCTAATGCAATCCTCAAGCAGTCACTTTTTACATGATTAGCTAACTATAAAGCTTTAGACCAAACCGAAAACACAAAAATGTTTTCAATTCATACTGGATGAGTAGGCACTAGATGAGGATTTTATGCACAAACCTTCTTGCATTCATTGGTTACTCTGGCTTGCACTTAGTGGCACTACTGTGGAGAGAGTTTAGCCTCTGTGTAAACAGCTTGTGTAAGCACAAAGAATGGTGATTATGTGATGAATAGTGGTCAAATGCATAATCAGTAGGTATGACCCTGAGTGCTTTTTTTGTGGTAAAAAATAGTTTTGCCATAAAGTTATAGAAAATATTTATCATATAAATGTTTTGTTTTTATAAAAACATGTTTACAGTGCAGTAGTAGAGAAGCTTGAATAATGTTAATTCTGGCTAAAGCTTTTTTTATCATTTACCATAAAAATTGATGCCAAAATATCATTTAGTTTTTTTTATTTTGAGATAAAAGAGTTTTTATTCTATGAAAAACTGAGTTCATTATGTATACAATAGTTTTATTTCTGATGCTGTTTCATTCCAAAATTATTTAAGGCTATCTTTCTTGCATAATTTAAGTCCTGCTTTTGGAAAAAGTGCCTTCTTTAATTTAATGCTTAGATTTATGAAAGATAAATCAATACATAAATTTTTTAAATATTTTTATTATCTTAAGTTATATTCAGATTAATAATAAGACATCATTTAAGTCTGATGTAGTTAAATTACTAAACTTGAGAAAACATACTCCTGATTTATTTAAAACTGATTTTTATATTAAGCAATTTGATGCTTAACACATACATACAACCATATTTATTATTTTAAAAATATTAAATATAATTGACAAATGTAAAATACAGAAATCTTTTTTTTATTTGTGTAAAAATATTTAACTTTATTCTAAAATTATTGCATACAAAGACAACTGGAGACATCAAAAAATAATAACTTATGTTTCTTTAAAATAATAAATATTTATTTTTATTATTATTCTTTTTTTTTATATTTATTTTATAATTTATTAATGTATATAAAACTTGAATTTATTTATTAATTAAATTGGTCTTCACATTTTATTAATAAGATTATATCACTGATTATTAATTTATTTGGTCACTTATTAAAGAGATAAATCATTCACACGTATTTATTTTATATTTTTAACCCTGAAATATTTGAATAAACATTTGATTATTTTGTAGATTAATTACAATACGTATTTAACCATGGTGTTCTTAGAAATTTAATAATACACATTACATGTACATACATTTAGAGAAGATATTTACTTATGCATTTAGAGAAGACCTTTACTTGTGCATTTAGAGAAGATATTTGCTTAAT
Organism: Epiperipatus broadwayi; assembly: GCA_028023455.1. Classification (NCBI taxonomy): domain Eukaryota; kingdom Metazoa; phylum Onychophora; class Udeonychophora; order Euonychophora; family Peripatidae; genus Epiperipatus; species Epiperipatus broadwayi. The sequence goes on along the minus strand of JAQFVV010006595.1, from coordinate 376,169 downwards.
ATATAAGAAATACATACATAAAACTTAATTACATTTTATTTGACTAAATTCAAATTCAGTCATTACCTATATTATATTTATTTATGTGAATGTCGTTTGGAGTTAATAAAAGATACCCTTTATCTCCATAATACATCTGTGACTGGTGTTCTGTGTAATTATGTACTTTGATATGTCTTACATCTCATTACTTCTGAACACCCATTTATTCACTGGTCATTTAATAGATTTGTTGGCTATTTACCCCCATTTACCATTACAATATTTGGCTTGCTCAACAGCTGACAATAATATAAATTCTATATATTTTTTCATTAGTAGCTCATTATTGCTTTAGCTTATCTTATTTACTTTTACAATATTTTGTACCCGTAACATGAGCATGATAAATATATTTATATAACCATAATTTAATATCATACACAATGGCTCAATTAGGGTAGATTTTTTATGAGACTTGATAAGTGATTTATTTATAATCTTATGTTAACATTTTAGTGATGTGAAATTTTATTTTGATTTACATGTAATTTTTTTTTCAAACATTTATTTTAATGAATATATTGCAGATTACATTGTTAATTTAAAATTTTAAAGAAAATTAATTCTTAGGAAGTAGATGGTAGTTAATCGTAGATTGGTTTTATACATATAAAATAAGTTTTTTTAGTATATTGCTATTACTTATTTTACAGTGTTATACTAACTTAATAGTATTATGGATGTACTAATATAGGTCTGAAATTAGTAATTAAGACTTGGTAAAGTTTTTTCTAAATGTTATGGATGCTAATTTTAAAAAACTTGAAGCTGAGATGAATGCTAAATTTGAGGAACCCAAAATTGAAGCCAGAGAATTAAAAGATAAATTTGAGGAATTTAGAATTAAAATCAATGCTAAGACCAAAGAATTAAAAGCAAATTTGGAGAATCACAGGCTAATATTACTGATAGATTTGACAAAATAGAGAAAAATAACAAAGAATTCCAAGCTAAATTGGATACAGTATGAGTTTGCTAAGTTTTGAAACAAGTCTAAGGCTGAACATCAAAATATATAGAAAAATACAATCTAAAGCTGAAACAAGGCTCAAGAAATGAGATGTGAACTTAAAGAATCTAAGACAGAATGCTGAAATTTTTAGAAACAAATGATTACTTGTGGCCAAACTTTGCATGATAAATTTGTGATTTTTTTAAAAGTGTGAAATAGAGAGCTTTTTTCAAGTTTTTGTATGCAGTTTGAAAGTGAGATCAAAGTGGGTACTGGACAAACAAAAGTGAGATATTATAACATTAAAAGTGAAAATCATTATTGATATATAAATAAGGAGGATAATACTTATAACAATAAATAAGTTCAAAGGATCCAAGGTCAGATGAAAATTATTATAGCATTTTACATCTTAATCATTTTCATGAGGTAGATGATAAATTAGATGAACTTATTATAACAAATATAGAAGCATGTGAATGTAAAAATAAGACAATTTTGTAATGCAGCAGAATTTAAGCAAATATTAAAGCCAGTATAACTTAGCATAAGAAGAAGAATAGTAAAAATAAATTCTTTGGCAGTTAAAGTTATGGATAAATGGAGATCAGAATTTAATAGTGACATATTAAATGTCCATATCCAAATGGAAATATTGAAATAAGCTATAATCAGTAAAAATGACCATATTTTGATATTAGAAAATAAAATGGATAGCTTTTGACTTAAGGCTGATCAGACTAAAGATATTCTTAATGATGAAATAAGAAAATCTCAAGACCCTGTATGTATATTTATAGATCAAATGAAAAAATTGTATCTTAATGATTATATAAAGGAAAATAATGATGATAATTGTTTGCAGATTTCAGAAAAGATCAGTTCAGGCAATTTCTGCCCAAGTTCTAGTGCTTCTCATTTTATCAATATAAAAGATTTTAAAGGGGATATAATGAAAATCCTATTGAATATTTTAATAACTTAGAGGAATTATTTATGTAAAATATACTAAATGACTATGAAGAGTTGTCTATTTCCAGCAACATCTATATGCTTTGACTAACTATTGATGGAGATCACTGCTTGAGAAACCGCAAACCTATGGTAATTATAAATATACTATTATGTGCAAATTTTGGAATGAAGACAGGCAAGATTGTGTACACTATCAACTGTCTCATGAAAAATATCATCTGAATAATACCCAATTTTTTAGGCAGCAAGTTGCTAGGTTTAAATGCTTATGACTTTTCCATTATCAGAAACCCAAATAGTCCACATTATTCAAAAGAAAATTTTCCCAACATATAGAATAAATAGTAATAGTGGCCAATTGAAATTCAATAGAAGAGGTAGCTGATATTCTAGAAGCCTTAGTGGCTACTAAAAAGCTCTTCAGGTAGTGCTCATAAGTTTAGGAACAAAAACTCCCAATTACTCTTTAGCAAATATTAACTATCAAAAAACCAGAGTATGAAAAGAGAACCCATTTAATTGGAGGACAATAACTGATTGCCAGTTTAGGAGATAATCTTTTCATAATAATTATAATGAAAATAGAAAGAGTAATATAAGACCAAAGAGAAATAATGCATGACAATAAGTTGGTAAGCATGTCTTCTAAGGTTATAGGAACTAAATCTAAAAATTGAGCATTAAACTAGATAGGGTTTGATATGAATCTCTCTGTGAGTATCTGTGACCAATTTAGAAAGAGCCAATCTAAATATAACATTAAATTCAATGGAATTTAATAAAGATGATTTTGAATCTGAATTATTAAATGACTATTTTAGGAGTTAATAATTGTCCTGAAATAAATGTTAAATTAGAAAGAATTAAAATTCAAATATCCATTATTTTGGAAAATTTACTTCATAAAATTTGTGAATCCATCTATTCCCATGTTACCACTTTAGAAGCTCTCACACCAATGATTGTAAGGCTAAGCTATTCTCTCAGCAGATATGAGTCAATCTCAAATGAAGTATATTTAATATTGAATATGTCTTTTTAATAATGTCTGAATTTATTCATGAATTAATTTTCAGATTGGATTTTATGAGCCAATGTGACTGAGTAATTGACTATGCAAGTAAACAGGTGGTGCATTAAGGTGAAAAAATATATTTTTAATCATTTTATTTTTACTAATGTATGATTAAGAGTGTGTGCAAGAAGTAATAACTGAATTGGATATCACAAGAAAATTAGATGGGTCTACTAATTTGGATGATGAAATAAAAAATGAATTTTATCATTTATTGTGGCAGTATAAAAGCATAGTTTCAAAGAAACCAGTAATTATTAAAGAATATACCCATCATATATGTTTAAAGAATGCTGACTCATTTCAACGTAAAACCTAACCAATAACTTACCATTACAAAACATAAATTTGTCAACAAATTAATCAAATTGTGCAACAAGATATAATAAAGAAATGTGCATTGTCTTATAACAATCCTCTAGTCATAGTAAAAAATGGCAGATCTGTCCATATTTGTTTGGATGCTAGGCTCTTGAATAATATAACAATAACCTGAATATGATATTCCACTTGTGATTCTTGAATTAATACATTTAAAAAAAATCATGACTATCAATCTAACTTCAAATAAATAACAACTTTATGTTTTTTCAAAATAATAAATATTATTTTTTGATTTTATAAATTAGTAATGTAAATAAAACTTGAATTATTTATTAATTAAGTTGGTCTTCACTTTTTTTTTTCAAACTTCTTTTTTTTTTCAAAGAAAATTATATCACTTATCATTAATTTATTTGGTCACATATTAAAGAGGTAAATCATTAACATTTATTTTAGATTTTTAACCCTGAGATATTTGAGTAAACACTTGATTATTTTGAAGATTTATTAGAATATGTATTTAGTTATGGTGTTCTTGGAAATTTAATATTACACATTGTACATATACATTTCGAGAAGATATTTGTTTAACATATAAAAAGTACATACATAAAATTTATTTACATTTTATCTGACTAAATTCAAATTCAGTTATTGTCTATATCATAACTACTAATTTTGAATGCAGTTTTGAGACAATAAAAGGATACCCATTGTTCCCCTTATACATCAATGATTGCAATCTATATACTTATGTACTCTATATGTTTTACATTTCCTTGTTCTGACCACCCTGATTTACTATTAAAACATTTGATTTCCTACTATGTAGGCTAGTTATTTAGTAGATTTGTTGGCTACTTACTCCCATTTATCATTACAATATTTGGCTTTCCCAATATGTGGTTTGATAATATATATTTTATATATTTGCTTATTAGTAGCTTATTACCACTTTATATTATCTTAATTACCATGCTAACTCCTTGTTTTTCTTAGATACTCCCAAATTTTTACTTTATTGCAAATTGGCCATTCTAATTATTCTGATTTATGAAAAATGTTTTTTTTCTTTTTGAATCACATGCCAATTATCCAAATATAAGGCAAAATTAGTTTTGATGAAAGCCACAGATGGAAACTAATCTGGGGATATTGGATCAGTAGACACTAGATAGGGATTTTATGCAAAAACCTTCTTGCACCCATTGATTACTCTGGCTTGCACTGAGTGCCACTACTGTATAGAGAGTTTAGCCTTTGTGTAAAAAGCTTGTGTAAGCATAAGAAGTAGTGATCATGTGATGTTTAGTGGTTTAAAACCAATCCTGCCCAATAGGATTATAATGACACTGGTTATTAAAGAACCAAAGACACTAAAAAGTATGGATGCTCAACTGAGTTCTGATCTATACAAATATACAAGCTAATGAGCTTGAATTGAAAACATTATTGAGTTTTCCTTTTGGAGTCAAAGCTTTATAGTTAGCTAATGAGGTAAAAGGTGGCTGCTGGAGGGTTGCATTAGATCCTAAGATCTAGGAGCAGTGCTTTCAGATCAAAGGCTCCTCACTGATGAAAACCACAAACTGAAAAGTCTGGTGATATTGGATTCATAAGTACTAGATAAGAATTTTATGCAAAAACTTTCTTGCCTCCATTTTATTACTCTAGCTTGCACTGGTAGTGCTACTCTATGAAGAGTTTAGCCTTTGTGTAAACAGCTTGTGTAAGCATAAGAAATGATGATCACATGATGTTTAGTGTTTTAAAACTAATTCTGCTCAATAGGATTATGGTGACTCCGGTTATTAAAGAACCAAATGTACCAAAAACTATGGATGTTGAACTGAGTTCAGATATATACAACTATATAAGCTAATGAGCTTGAATTGAAAACATTTTTGTGTTTTCATTTTGGACTCAACACTTTATTGTTAGCAAATAAGGTAAAAGGTGTCTGCTGGAGAGTTGCATTAGATATTAAGATCTAGGAGCAGTGTGCTTAGATCCAATGCTCCTCACTGATAAAAGCCACAAGCTGGAAACTAGTCTGGGTATATTGGATGAGTAAGCAGTAGATAGAGATTTTATGCAAAAACCTTCTTGCATCCATTGATTATTATTCAATATAATCACCATTTTCAAACCCTGATTGTGTAAAATAAAATGTTAAGAGTTCATTATTAGCTCCATTAGATTATGTATAGCAAGTATTTTTATATTAAAAATTTATCACTAACAGAAACCATCTTTCATGTTTTTTTGAATATATAATTTGTTATTATTTTGATTTGAGTAATAAAAACTAAAATTAAAGTTATTATTAGGTATTAATAAACTGTAAAGAACAAAAATTTTAAGTTTCTCTTTTTTTCCAATGAATTCCATTCTGGCTATTGACAGATTCACTTAACAAATATAATCAATAGTGATTTTAATTAATACCTATTCTGCATGAATACTTTTGTTCAAATAAAGATAAATATCAATGCCAAAATACCTAACGAATTCATTAAGACGAGATGTTACACAAATATAATAATGAACTGATGTTTACACTATTAAGTCGCAGCTCTGAGAATTACTATTTCGCAACATTTTTATGGATGCATTTATAGGAGATTTATGAAAATAATAAATCAATTGAAGTTTATGATGTTAGGTCCCTATTCTAAGAATTACTTTATTATTATCAATATTATTATAGTTGTAAACAAATAATATTTCACAATTTATTTATTTTTGTTTAGGAAAATATTAATATATATATATTGTAACATTTAGCTTTTCTCTTAATTAAAGCTAAATGTCAAATCGTATAGTAACCTAATATTTAATAAATAATTTCAGTAGATTAATTTCTATGATAAATAAACTTTGTCAGTACTTAATAATTCATTGTTTATCTGTCTGCTAAGCCAATTTATAAGAACTTTTTATAACTTTAAAAGTAATCCCAATACCCTGTTCATAATATTTTGAACTTCACAAGTAGCTCTTTATAATTTTAAGTGCTTAGTTGTAGGGATATTATTGACCTAAAGTGTTAGTTAATTTTATTGTAAAATATTAAAATTAAAACTATCTTAGTTTAATTATTAGGGTGTAGTAAAATTGTTAGAATAAAAGTTTAAAATCAAGTTCAAACCCTTAAGACTAGGGTCTAAATATTTAAATTACCTGTAAAAATGCCTTATTTAATCTTAACAGTAGTAAAAATATTTTAATTGAATAATCTCAAGTTTAGTTGATTAAAGAATAAGTAATAATAAAGTTAACAATCTTTAATTATAGAATGTATTAATGTGTGTGTAAATGCATGGTTGTAAAGCTCTAATTTCTTCAGAACTTCCTTGTTAAGTTAATGTAAAGCTATTCTTAAAGATCTTTATTTTAAAAGATGTAGTTTAAAATATTCTAGGTTATTAAATAAATTTAAGACAATATGTTTAAAGTAAATTAGTATAAGTAATATGCTGTTTAAAAATAATGTAATTTTCATTGGTTAATATTTTTCATTTTTATTATAATATTTTGGTTTGCTAAATAATTTTTAAAAAAAAAATGTAATAATTATTTAAATGTCTAGAGAGAATATGCAAATTAGTTTATTTTTAGTAATTTTCCTATGATTCTAAGCAATTTATGAGCTCTAATCAATTAAGTCAAATGGATATAAATTAAAATGTCGATTTCAATCATAAAAAAGTGGTCACCTGACTTACATTATAAATATAGTTGATGAATACACTCACACACTTGATTACATTTGCTTATAATCACTCATTTGTTAACTTGTTTTAAATTTGCGAATTTTAACTAATATATAAGGAATTCGAACTCAAACTTTCACACGATCCTCAACTCTCCAGCCCATCTCATATTGCTTACCCACCTGATCATGCACATATTGAAAAGATAGCTGATCACTGATATGTGTGGGGATGGTAATCTGGATCAACTGATGAGTGCTGTTTAGCATGAAATACATATATTGGTGATTATTTATCTTTTCAACATGTGTGTGATTAGGTGGGTCAGCAATATGAGATGGCATGAAGAGTTGAGGGTCATATGAAAGTGTGAGTTCAAATCCCTTATATATTACATTATATGTGCAGGTGTATGTAAGCTGCACAGTGTATAAATTTTAACAAAGTTTTAACTGCTACTAATTAATTCTATTTTCCTGAAAAATTAAAAGAATGATTTGTTAACTAACTTCATCCAGGTTCAAGTTTAAATTGATAAACTTCCAGTGCTTAAAAGTTATATTACAGAAAAAACATTCTGGAAAGGTAAACAGCTTATTCAATAGTAATTAAAATTATTTTTATTTGAATTATGTGCCTCACTGAATTTTACAATTATGTAAGAACTTCATTGATTCTATTATTCATATTATAAATAAGTAATATTACAGTTAAATTTAATACATGCTATGTTATTAAAGTTGCTAAAGATTTTTAATTATTTAAATACTTTTAAGAAAGACTTATTTGAAGAATGCTTTTCTTATAACTTTTGTCTTTTTAAGCAAAGATTTTCTCTGTATTTGTTTTTTTTTTTATATGATATTTCCAAATAATAGAACCTGTATCATAGTAATAAATATTTTATAAATGTTTTACCTAAAGTTATATGTGTTTCAATTAGGAAAATATTTAATTTATGACACTTAAACTACTTAGATACTTATCCATATTTTTTTTAATATGCTTTAGAAATGAATGACTTTTAAATTACATAATATTCATCATCATCATTATTATTATTATTATTATTATTATTATTATTATTATTATTATTATTATTATTATTATTATTATTATTATTATTATTATTATTATTATTATTATTATTATTATTATTATTATTATTATTATTATTATTATTATTATTATTATTATTATTATTATTATTATTATTATTATTATTATTATTATTATTATTATTATTATTATTATTATTATTATTATTATTATTATTATTATTATTATTATTATTATTATTATTATTATTATTATTATTATTATTATTATTATTATTATTATTATTATTATGATGGACACATTAATTTAAAATGATAATATTCATTTATTTAAAAAAGATGAACTATTTTAAAAGTTACCATCTTTGAAATAACATTTGCTATTATTAGCAGCAATGAGAAAATGAATTGCTTGCTAAATATTGTCATTATGTTTACTTCAAAATTAAAGCATGGAAGCATATTTTCCTAATGTATTTAAATTAAGTGTATATTATTTTACAGAAATCATAATATATTATGTAATTTCAAATATAATATTCATGAAATATTAATTGGAAAATTTATTTCTGAATACATTATTATTATTCCAAGTAATTATTGCTTTTCATTGACAACCAGAGTAAATTATCCTAAATGTCATTGTAGAATGGGATTTCTCCAGAATTATTATTATCAAAACTATGATGAATTTATCTTGCATTTATTGTAAAATGTCTGCTCTTTTTCTAGTATTATTATTAAATATGATAAAAGTGTGAATTTTAAAAGAATTGCTTCTAATGATTATTTGTGCTCATATTCATGAAAGATGTTTCACCCACTTGAATGCCCATACATATTTATACTAGCATCTTTAAATGTTTTGCTTAAAATATTATCCATGTAACTTAAATATGTGTGTCACAATAAACTGGAAATCTGAAACATCTTCAGAACTTTATTTTTCAGTGACTCTATCCTGCCAAAGGGTAGGAACCAAGATGAAGCACTTTTATTTTATATTTGGTATAAGGGTTTAGTTTTTAAGCTTAAATATTTATAATTTTTGTTTTAAATGCTATTATTGTTATTTTATGCATTTTATTTGGTATAATTTTATGTGTTTCTTATGAAGCATATTGCAAAAAGTTTTCAAAATATTTATAGTTTGTTAATGCTATATTTTGAATATGTTATATTTGTCCTTTCATGAAGTTATTTACTTTTGAATGTATATGCAAATGCTGAATGAGGTAGAAGCTGATGTATATTTTTATTGCTTATTTTATTCCATAATTTTATTAAGCTATATTTAGTACTAATTATCCATTTATCAGTTTTAAAATCAGTTAGTGGTTATTTTTAAAAGAGATTGAAGTGTTAATCTCTCTCTTGTTTCAAATGTATTTTATTTTGCGCCAGTATATTTTAAAGAAATTGTGGACTCTCTATTATATTCTTATATTTTTCAGTGAATTATATGGTTTTTTATTATATATTTAAGCATATAATGCTTTATTTTAGGTAAATCCTATTATTATTATTATTATTATTATTATTATTATTATTATTATTATTATTATTATTATTATTATTATTATTATTATTATTATTATTATTATTATTATTATTATTATTATTATTATTATTATTATTATTATTATTATTATTATTATTATTATTATTATTATTATTATTATTATTATTATTATTATTATTATTATTATTATTATTATTATTATTATTATTATTATTATTATTATTATTATTATTATTATTATTATTATTATTATTATTATTATTATTGTAATTTTGGGAGATCTTATTTTAGGGTTAAGAGTATATCTCACTGTTTTGTTACTAGGATCTTATTCTTTGTTTAATAGTTTTCAAGAATCAATAGAGAAGAATAAAATTTATAATTATTAAATATTAGTTATATGAACTCTGATATACCCATTTTACATATAAGATTGTAAAACAAAATATTTCACTTAAAAAAATTATTTAAAGAAAAAAATAATATGGCAAAGATATGAAAAACCTGCTTCTATTTTATCAAATAACATAATAATAAATCTGATTATAACAATGAGATGCTTATTATGGTTGAAAGATATGTTGTAGTTAGGTGTGTTGGGAAGAAGAGAATTTTAAAATAATTTAACTCTTTCAATGACATATGCTTTCAGTATTAAAAGCCATTATATTTTAAAGAGTGAATATGAAAAGTCTCATCCTCTTAATTTTTTAATATATTTCCTTTATTTTAATAATTAGTATTATTAGTAGTAGTATTGGTATTGTAGTATATGGCATTTGCAACCCCTCTAAGCTTGACATATAATGTTATCATTTAGCCTATATTATTATTATTATTTTGGAGGCTTTTGTAGGATTGTTAGTCTCATTTGCTGATCACTTTTAGGTGATATACTTGGCTTGCACAACATGTTGGAATTCATCCAGTTTGAGATTCCAGTCGATCGCTCTTTGTTGTTCACATTGTGATCATCAAATTGGCTGTTAATCTCTCAGTTACATGTTGGTTCTGTGTATTATTATCATATTTCATTCTCTTTTTAGGCTACAATATATATATCAGTAAAGAAAAAATTCATTGATATATTCTGTTTTTGGGAAAAAATATGGGAACATTATTTTGCCTCTTTGGGGCTATTATAGGCCCCTGATTTTATCTACACTGTGTTGCAAAAATAAAAGCGATATACAAAATGTAAAAAGAGGGGGAAAGTATTGCTAATAAAATGTTTTTTAGGATAAAAAATGAAAGAAGCTGAAGAGATTATATAGTTGAAGAACTTTATTATTTCAAAGTTTTAAAATTGCATTTTATCGCTCTCATAATTAACTATGTTTGGACGTCTTTATAAGATTATTGTTTTCTAAATTATATTTACAATTATAAAGAAATGTAAATGTTCTAACTAACTTTTGATAAGTAATAGATAGTAGAAATTTTCTATGAGAGTTCTTGACATTTTCCCCTTTTTGTGAGTGCAAGATTAATAAAAAGTTTTCAAACATTAGGTTAATTTGTGAGTTTGTTTGGCATTAACATGTGAGCAGCTTTTTTATTTATTTATTTTACTTTTTCGTCTTAGTTCAATATTTTATCTTTAGCCATATTCATTAACGCAAACATAGACTGCTACTTTAGATATATTTATTTTTTTATTTTTCGATCTTCAGTCTGTACTCTTTTAATTGCTTTTCAATAGAGCAATTGTTTTCATTAAAAATACTCTTCTCCAGTCACATGGTATTTTGTAGGTAGCATTTTTTATGTTTCAGCATTTCAAGTTTAAGTTTTATAAAAATTAGGCTTCATTGTAATGTTCTATGACACTGGAAAAACAGACTGATATTATATTGACTTCAGTATTATCTTATGTTTATCTGTTATCTTTGGTTTGTGTGGATACATCACAGCACCTATAGTTTTTTTATCTTTATTTTTTGTTGTCCATATATGGAGTTATATTAATACTAAGGAGAAATTTATTTAAAAACCAGTGATTAGGAAAAAAAGATTTACAAAGAGAAACTCTCCCAAAGAATTGTTATCCATCAGCTGCCATTAAGAAATTCTTAAACAGACAAAAAAAAACTTTCAAGCGAAAAAACAATTATAGATACTTTAATGTACTTATACATATCACAGATAGCCAACAAATATAAAAAGTATACAATTAATATAAGTTCAAAATAGCTTTCCAAAGCCATAACATACTATGAAAAATTATACCTAAACATGAAATGTTGAAAAACTAATACTGCTTCTACAAAATAATATGTAAATGTAGAAAAAATGTATATTTATGAAATCAGTTGTCTTATTGAAAAGTGATTAAAAGTGCACAAACTGATGATTAGAAGAGAAAAGCAGATATATTTCAAATAGAAAATCATTATATATAATGAATGTACATCCCAGTGGGAGAAAATATTGGACGAAAAAGAAAAAGAACAAAGAAGAGAATTTTTTAAAACCTGCTTTTATAAAAATAACAAACTGTAAATCCAATTAATCCTTAAGAATAAAATTTAAAAATTATGAAGTGCCTTTTTTGTATTTGATAGAATAGCCTAGTTGGTTAGTGTCACCTTAAAACTTATTGATTCTCCAGGCACCATATTGAATTTTTTTAAAAAACTGACCTGAGATACAATTTTCACAATAACTTCAGTTTTAATAAGGTTATAGCAAAAACCTTTACATTGATAAAAACTAGAAAAACTAAGGAAAACAATAAGGCTAAGACAAATGATTATAACTATTTAAAAAATAAGGGGGAAAAGAAATTTTAACATTTGACATAATTATTACTTTATTGTTTGTTCATAATTTCTAATTTATCATTAACTAAGCTTAAATTACATCTTCATTGATAATTTCTTTGCATTTCTCACAAAATTATCTTTCAAACCATATATAATACTTCTTACCTGAGACAATTTATAGCTTCAGAATCTCAAAACTAGTCACATAAGAATTCTTCATTTTTATTTTGTACCCCAAAAATTAACAAATCTCAAAGGTGTCTATAAAAAAAAGATTCATCCTAATAAAAGATACAAAACAAATCATTTCCAAAAGGTGGATTTGCATTTGTCATCATAGCAATTTGCTTCTTGACTATCTAAAACTAGAAATGATAAACTACTGCCTGTATCACTGATAAAATGAGTTTCAGCTCTCATTTGATATTTTTTGTGTACATCAATGATATTTATATTCTTTATGCATGCCAGTGATGCTATCTTTTTATATTTATTGTCCTGCAGAGATATAATTTATTTGCATATAGTTCATTTGCTAGTTATAGATTTGAAAATAATGTGATATAAGATATGCAAAACTACTGACTCCATAGCAAGAGTATCAAGGCATAGGCAAGAATCAGAATTTGATCCTTTGCCTGAATACAATTCCATGTGGTAAATGCATAACCATTGTGGCTACTACTACACACATACCATTTGAACTCTCTCTTTATTGGCTTTAAATGTTTATATTTTCACATGGTACTGTAACAGTCAAGTTTGTACATTCGCGTAACAGAATTCAGAATCCAAGCAAAAGAGACCGAAGCTGACCAGACTAGGACTGTGACATCCCAATTCCGACCACACTTCAACTCGTAAGCCAGTACTCCAAGACTCAAGACCTTACGAATGGCCACCTTGAAATTACATGTAGCATACTCCTTTATTCGCGGCCGACATAGGTCAGGGAGAAACAATGAGACTCATAATTAAATTACAAATTGATCGTATCTAATGAATAGTTAACTTAATGGAGACCTTTAATAATGCATATTCTATAACCTAATGAGAATTGGATTGAATAATGAAACTGAGAGTGGACTAGGTTAATTTACTAAAGTTTAATTTCTTCAATAATAAGTTTTATCTAAGATATATATATTACAAATTTTACACATGTAAAAATGCACGCAGGCATTTAATGGCTGAAGAGTTTGGACAGATTCTTTGGTAAGATTAATAAATAAATTTACATTTTAAGTAAGATGAATGCAGCAGTTATTCATCTTACAATTTGTATACAATTATTTTACGAATTTACATATAATAAATGCATGCAGGCATTTAAATAAATAGCTTATCACTATGCCATGTCTATCGTGTAACATATGCGGACTCCTCTTAATGTGTGGCTGAATACTAATAATTAAACTAAACCTTGGTCAACACTTATGGTAGATGTTTTTCGTCTGTTCATATTTATTTATTGAACCTAAATAGGGCTGCAATAACTTAGATTGACCAAACTTTTAAGACTATCTCAGTCAATTGCTGAAAGAACTAAAATAGGGAGGTAGAGTTGGCTGCTCTGGATGTACTAATGCACTATAGCACCAGCAATACAATAATAAAGTCACTCTGTGGATGGATTGGTAGATCAAAGGTTTCTGCGACCAACGCCGGTACCCTGAAAAACCGATCGTTAAGCTGCATGAAAAGGAACGAATAGTTCAGAAAGGCGGGGGACTTACGTGCTAACTGTAGTGTTTGTAAAAATGGCAGACATTTTTGTGCACTCCAGAAAAACTAGAATTTATTCGTAAGGCTGTTTTTAGATCGCGCTCTGATAGCTGAGGAATTTAATTAGTGCATTGACGTAATGGCGATCGACAATTCCTAGAAATATTTGCTAATTACAAATGTTTCTAGATAAGAGACGTTACCTTATTGGTCAGTGCATTGATTGATCGTTGCAGTTGTCAGAGAGCGATAAGAAGACTGGGTAACATCGAGCAGTGTAATATAGAGAGTAGTAGAGAGCAGTCACGCAGTAGCAAGTTGCAGACCATGCGTTTGGAGAGCATCCGCTTGCAGACCATTCATTGGAGAGCAGTCGGTGCAGACCATTCGTTGGAGAGCATCCGTGGCTGAGCTTCATTGCAGACCAATTCATTGGAGAGCTTCGTTGCAGACCAATTCGTTTGGAGAGCTTCGTGGCAGACCAATTCGTTGGAGAGCTTCGTTGGAAAAGAACAGCGTGGGAATTGTATAACGTTATTTGCTGACCGCACAGTATGACTTGCAGTTATAACCTTGGCACAGTCGTAAGTGCGGATATTACAATGGCGCAGTCGCATTTGGAACCTGGGAGTAGCGAATACGTTGAACTACAAGTTTAGCCATAGACGGAGAAACCGGGTGAAAATGTCAATCCCAATTAGTAACGTTAGCAACAAGGGTTTTTCTGGAGTGGAGGGAGGTGTGTAGTGTTTGTAAAAATGGCAGACATTTTTGTGCACTCCAGAAAAACTAGAATTTATTCGTAAGGCTGTTTTTAGATCGCGCTCTGATAGCTGAGGAATTTAATTAGTGCATTGACGTAATGGCGATCGACAATTCCTAGAAATATTTGCTAATTACAAATGTTTCTAGATAAGAGACATTACCTTATTGGTCAGTGCATTGATTGATCGTTGCAGTTGTCAGAGAGTGATAAGAAGACTGGGTAACATCGAGCAGTGTAATATAGAGAGTAGTAGAGAGCAGTCACGCAGTAGCAAGTTGCAGACCATGCGTTTGGAGAGCATCCGCTTGCAGACCATTCATTGGAGAGCAGTCGGTGCAGACCATTCATTGGAGAGCATCCATGGCTGAGCTTCGTTGCAGACCAATTCGTTGGAGAGCTTCGTTGCAGACCAATTCGTTTGGAGAGCTTCGTGGCAGACCAATTCATTGGAGAGCTTCATTGGAAAAGAACAGCGTGGGAATTGTATAAGGTTATTTGCTGACTGCACAGTATGACTTGCAGTTCTAACCTTGGCACAGTTGTAAGTGTGGATATTACACTAACCTGGCCTTAAACTCAGGCTTCGTGACTGCTCTACCCTATGAGAGGAAGATGTGCTGGCTTAACCAAGGCTCCATCTTATATACATAAATATACGTGGCAGCAAAACGAGAAAATATTAAATTGAATAAATCACATCCACCAAGCAAAGCATTTATAAAATTTTAATTCTCTAGGCAAGAACAATAGCTTATTAGCTTAATCAAATAGAAGCCAACTCTTAAGTAGCATGATAAAATATATGCTATAGATGGGAATAATTACAGATAATCTTTGCTGTTCCAGCTAATTCTAATTTGTTATTGATCAACTGACAAGTATTTAAAAGGAGGGAAAAGTATATTTGATGGGGTTTAATAAATAACTTAAATAGCAAATATACTTATAAATATTTATCAATGTTAGTCTATTTCTTAGTATTTAAAATTTAAACCGCATTAAAACAAGCCACATTGCGAAAATTTACAATTAAACAATTATCAAAAAAAATGTTAAATAATAACGAGCGAGTCATTACTATTTTCTTAAGAGGGTTTCGAAATAGCGCACAGAAATAAGATTATAAATAATTAAGTGAAGAGGTTTTAATTAATCTCTTCTTAAAATATTAAAATTTAGTATTCACTGTTTCGAAGCGTCAGCATATCATGAAATAAATATAACAAATATTAAAAACTATGTGATAAAAAAATAACTAGAGGCATGACTGCAGTGATAGTTTAAAGTAGAAACATTAATTAATTTCTTAAGGAAGGAAATTTTAAAAACAAGTGAATCATTTTTAAAACAATAAAAGAAAAGCTTTAACATTAAAAATATATTGAGTGGTTAGTTAGCTAACTAGAATTTAAAAAGGTAGTTTGAAATTATACATAAAATTTACAGAAAGAATACAGAAAATATACAGAGCTCTGCAGTTTAAAATGGTTTACCGGTATTATTAGGTGCTTGAGCTGGAGCTTGGTGAGTTTCCTGGGCAGCTTGTGGCATGCCCTTCTTTTACGGGTGGTCTGTAAATATTATAGCAGCATTCTTCTTTTTTTTAAGTTAGATGGTAGATATTATAGCAGCATTCTTCTTCTTTTCGGTTAGATTGTAGATGTTATAGCGGCATTTTACTTATACACGGTGTCGGATGGAAACGAACCCGTCGCCTCCTTACGGAGTGACAGCCAAGATGGCCAAACTAGCCGGACATCTCAGTTCAAAACTAGATTTGATTTTTTTTTATATAAAATGCACTTCAAAATGGAGTCTCCTCTCAGTATATAGATCTCAGTCAGTTCTCCGTATTATATCTCAGCCAGTCTCTTCCCGCTCAAAATATGGCCCACTTATACCTTTTTCTTATCAGCTTAACACCTTTAGGAATTTTTTTTTGCTTCATGATTACATTTTTTAAATTAATTTTGTTAACATACAATCTGCTTTCAAATATGCTGATAAGTTTCTGAGGTGTTATAACTTTTACTTAATTCCGTTTTAATTAAATTCTAATAAAACATGTAGTTTTGATCTTAAATATTTGATAAACTATTAAAGTATTTCAGTTATAACTTTTGTGGTTATTTTATTAAACTATTTTGCCATAAACAATTTTAATCCAAAATAACTTAAATGTTTACATCTGACGCAATTTCGATTAGCCAGATTTTAAAATGACTTTTTAATTTGACCAAAGGTAGGTGCAGTCACTAATTAAATACTTGTTTATGACAGAATCTGTTTCTAACCAACTTTTAATTCTAAGAAAAAAAATCTTAATTTTTAAAGAAGACTTCTCGGCACATTTGAAAGAAAACCTTTTTAACATTTTTAAATAAGCATTTTAAAATATTCTCATCTTTTAACATTTTAAATATATAACACATTTTAATGTTTTAAATCACACCACCCCTATATACATTAACAAATATAGGTTGGATTATATATTCACATACGGATTAAAATAATAAGTTTATTAATAAATTGAACCTTATCATTATTTAACATAATAAAAGTATTTTTTTAAATAAACGCGATATTAATAATAATACGCTATAATTCTATCAAACCTATCTAATTATAGCGTTCTTTCATATGTAAATATATAATGCTGTTCAGACAGCCATGATAGAAAATTGTAGTTTTATTTTACATATTATAGTTTAAATGAGATTCGAATCTAACACAGACGAGTGGGCTACTAGATTGATGATGAAACGGCAAGGGATTAGGAGGTTCCCGTTTCAGTACTATGCCCAATAAATTTTGTGATTGCTTTATCAGCTGCAATCTTTCTGTACATTTGATAATCAGTTTTAAAATTTACATTGCACTGCTCTCTATATGTAAATCATTACTTGTTTGTTATACAAACACAAACATGTAAGTGCAAGCACAAATACAAATATAAACATATTAATAAATTATTAAACCTTTTGAGAATCATTATGTCTATAAAATAAGGTTGCCTCAAACTTCGATCAGAAATCCAAAATTACATTTTATAAAAGAATGGAGAAATATGGAAGTTGTCTATCTATAAAAAATTACTTTTGTTATATTTGAATACAAATTTATATATTGTATAATAAAGAGCATAAATGATTTAATATTATATAATTTATATACTATCCAGCCACACCAATACAAGCACAAAACATATTAATAAATTATACCATTTATCAAATAATTGAAAAAAATTGAATACTTATGACCGGTTTCTATCATGTTGAAGGCCTTGAAATGCCAATTATCAGCATATTCTTAATCAATTTTATTAACTAATAAGGCTGATAAAGATTATTTGCCTTTCTCATTCTCGTGTAAACTAGTAAAGTGACCAGAAAATTAAAAAATTAATAAAAAATTCAAATTTTATCCAATTTCAAATTGTGATACATCATTTTACAGATGGAATTAAGCAGCAACAAATGCTGGGGTTTCTGTTGGTGTCATGATTATAGTTTTTATAGAATTTAAAAAAGAAAACAACATTTTAATGAATCAGCTGCCACAGACACATTAATTTAGATATTCAGAAAATTTAAATGCCCAAGTTCTATTTCCATATTAGTAATGTCACTGGTCAAGTCTGTCAAAATGTTAGGTTATATTAGCTGCTGGAAATAAACCAACACATAATAATAAATAATATTTTAGTGTTCATGGAAATGATTTATATGGTAGATAGGACTATTAAAAAATATAATACTATGTGAATATGATAATGAATTTGCAGGAAACATTTGAACAAGTGAGAGTAGTGGGATTATGATAGTGATATATATTTATCAAAGATGAGTGGAGTTAATTAGAAGCTAAAATATTTGTGTGAGAATAACGGTGTTTTTTTTAAGATATATGAGAGGTGGGAATTATAAATATAGATTTCTTTATAAGAAATAGATTATATTTATTAAGAGAGAAAAAAGTAAAATATTTAGTGAAATATTTTAAAGTAAAGAAGAGAGCAGCATATATATATATATTTATATATATATATATATATATATATATATATATATATATATATATATATATATATATATTTTTATATATATATATAGATAAAATCCAATGATGAAGACAGACATGAAAATGGGAAGATATTTCATATTTACAGCTGTGAATAAAATTTTAAAAAAATTAATGTGAATGAAGATAGAATATTGAGAATTTAATGGAGGTGTTGTATAATATACTTACCTATGGAAATGGAAATGTTATGAAGAGTTGAAGGAGAGTATCTGGGAAAGTTTACATAGAAAAATAATTGTAAAATATTGATCCAAGATTATATGAATGGATATATTAATGAAACTGATGGAGTGCAGAATATGAATAAGGTATTTCTGAAAAAGGATCATTGTGAAATGTAGATTGAAAATTGGAAATTTGAATAATGTTTATGATGGCAATATTCCATGGTGGAGGGAAGATCTAAAGTACACCATTGATTATGTGTTGCTATAAAAAAAAAAAAAGAATTAGAAAAGATAGAAAGAATTAATGTATTTGATGATGAAGTAAAAAAATGTAATAATGGTTATAATTTTATGCTAAGTAATAAGATTTCTAAAAAGGTTAGCAAAAATGAGTGGGAAATAAAAAGTAAATTAATTTGTTTAGGGTTAATATTGTTATAAAGCAAATAGGGGGAGCAGAAGTAAATATTAAGTAGGATAGTTACCTAAGGGAAAAGCAAATGGGGAGAATAGACACAAATGGATTTAACTTAATAAAATATTAATAAAGAAAATTAACAGTGCAAAGGGTTATGAAAATTTTTGAGTATATTAAAAAAAGAGAAAGAAAAAAAGTTTTATGTTGAGAGCAAGAATGTGAAAAAAGAACAATTTGAAGTGATACAAATAAAAACATTAAATGACAGAGATTTGATAAGTAAATGTGATTTATTAATTTATAGAAAGATGGACAAAATGTTGTGGTATTAAATACAGCAATATATATACTAAAAAAGAAAAAGCCAAGTGTAAATATGTGAAGTTATTATACAAGGTTCAGATTAAGAGAAATTTTTAATAAAATTATAGTTTATAAGATTCCAAATAAATGGAAGGATAGAAATATTAGATTATTATATAAAGGCAAGAGAAAAAAATTAGGCTATTAACAAGCTATAGCAACTATAGATTAGTAGCAATAATTTATATATATTATATCACTTTTGATTAGATTTAAAATAGATATTTTTATATTTAAAAAAAGTATACACCTGGGTCTCATTTTACGCGATAGATAGGTTCTTCAGAAAACACGCGCAAATGAAATTGTGCAAAAATAGATGTAACTTGCCTTGAAAAAGGGGGATACGGACTGTGATTTTTCAAAGCTCGTGTAAAAGCAAAGCACCAACGTAAAATTTACTTTAAAATTCATGCAAAAAAAAAAATAAGGAAATAAAATATGACTAATAAAAAATTTCAAATTTGAAAAAAATTGATACAAGACAAACTTTTTTTAACTATAATATTTAATTTTATTCAAAACAATATATTTTTATGCATAATTTACAGTAATTTATATTTTTTTATACACGTTTTAATTATTATTGCTATTTGCCGGTAAACAGGTACGTTTGCAAACTGATAAAAAAAATCAGATTCTTCACAAGATGAAATACAACTAGTGCCAACTTCACTCTCACGTTGTGTTAATTAATGGTTTTCTGGTGACAACGTAATTAGTAATTAATCTATTTCTGGTGACAACGTAATTAGTAATTAATCTAACAACTAAAAATTAAATTCTTATTTTTGTCTTTAATTTTCAATTTTAATTGTGCCCACTGCTATTACTCATCTTTTAAAAATAAACTTGCGGACACTAAATGATTAATAATTGATTAAACGTTCTTTTTTAAAAAGCAAAAACAGAATGTGATTTAAAATGCAAAATTAACATGCACAATGTTTGAACAAATTTCCATTATAATCTTGTAAAATTTAATGTGTGTATACATAAAATGTGGAAATCATGATTTTAATTTCATTATTGCATCAAATCTTACTATTATAAAGCAATGAAAATATTGAAATTACTAAGATGAAAGTTGAATTTCAATAATGTGCTATTACTTTCAATATAACATGAGTGCGTGAAATTTATTATTTAAAGTAATAGCGCATTATCGGAGTTCGACTTCCGGTGAAACATGAATCGCGTAACTTCAAAATCGTGTTAAATAAGTCTGCATAAAAAGAGACCCACGTGTATTGTCATGACTTTATGTGATATTAACTGTTTAAGATCATCAAGTGATGTTTATTATAATTTTGGAATTATTGTTACTTACTATTTCTCTATAGAAATTTTCCAATATTTCAGGCAGCAACATTTGATGACTAATTTCTTGCTAGACATATGTTTCTGGCAGTCAGATCTGATATTGTCAATATCTCAGGAAATCTCAACTGGTTTACTAATCTAATGATGTCACATTTGAGTCATAGTAATGACAATCATTTATTCAGAAAAAAAGGCTGTAACAATATTCCAAAACTTTTTTTCCAAAGACAAAATACATTTCTGAACTTTTTTGCACTAATTTTATTTGTAAGAAACAAAATATCAATTTTTTTCTAAATAAAGAATCACATTGTGAAATAATATTATTTTTTTATAACTATAATATACTGACAAAAGTAAAAAATGTGATAGTAGGGACCTCTACAGGTGTTTTAACCACAAGCTTACACTATGGAAGAAAAGAGGGAAACCTTCTTTACTTCAACCTACTTTCTATTTAAATAGGTGAAGCTGAAGGGGTTAGATCTGCGAGCGTGAAGCTATTCAATACTTCACTGATTAAGTCCACATTTCTTATTACACATTAATACTCGTGAAATCTTTCAATTTACAATGAGTCAATGGAAAGATTTTATATTTAGAAATCTATTACAGTAATTTAAAGTTGTAATTATAAATTTATTAAATGCACATTGATTACGTAGTAATATTTACTGAGGCTATAACCTCGATAATATGCGTATAAAATGCGATAGTAGGGACCTCTACAGGTGTTTTAACCACAAGCTTATGCTATGGAACCCTTCTTTACTTAATCAGTGAAGTATTGAATAGCTTCATGCTCGCAGATCTAACCGCTTCAGCTTCACCTATTTAAATAGAAAGTAGGACCTAATAATATTGATAAATTTCAATTCATTTATTGTTTTCACAACATCTTGTCTAAATGCAAACATAATAGTGAATCCATAAAAATAATGCTATTTTGTTATAATAATAAAGTAATTCTTTGAACAGTGACTTAACAATATAAACATCAATTTATTACTATGTTTTCATAATATCTCATCATAACACTTTCATTAGGTATTTTGATGACTTTTATTTTCATTAAAATAGTAAGTATTGAAGCAGAGTGATCATGTGTAGTGAGTGATTTTTAATATGGATATGCATCTTAATCACTCCTAGAGATAAATACACTTGAGAATTTTTGTTCTTTGTTGTTTATTAATATCTAATAATAATTATAATTTTAAATTGTAATTTCACTTTTTATTATTCAATATTCAATTTAAAATAATAATAAATTTTAATATGACCAAAAACAAACATGGTTTTTATTAGATTTTTTTAAATAAACAAAATGTTTAAATAAAAATGTTTGTTATACACAATTTTTTGAAGCAAATAACAATTATTTTTAATTGTTAAAGTCTAGAAGCAGGGGTTATGATGAAAAATCAAAACTAACTTGCTTAGTAGTTGGCTGACTAACATATGGGTGAAAAAAATATTTTTCATAGACTATTTGCCATTCAGAAAAATTTTGATGTAAAGTAAAAATTTGGAAGCATCTAAAAAACAAGAGGATATCATTTCAAAAGAATGAAGTTCAATGGTATTATTTTATTTTGGTAAGTCTTTACAAAAGAACAAATTATGAACATTTAAAAACAACAGCTTTTATTAATGCTGAACAAATTTTAAAAAGTAATGAAAAACAATTAACGGAAATATTAATTGATCATTTAAATAATTTGGCAGTTAAAAGTATATATAAAGAATTTTAGGACAACTTTTTTTATAACAATGTAGATGACTGGCTATTTTCTGATTACTTTGATTTATTACAGCCCCAAGAATTGAATGAAATAATTATTGGCCCTGGAATGTGGCTGACATGTAGTGACATAATGAATAATATTGAGTATATAAAGTAAAAATTAAAATCAGTGGTAAAATAATAATTTTCACTGACGAGTCCAAGATACTGAGCAAAAATTCCACTTTAATAATTTATTTGAAATTCTAGTAAATAAAATAAAGAATTCACAATTACTTCTCTATTTAATTGAATTATCAAATCAAACATCAATCACCATGAAATAAAGCCTTTAAAAAATCTTGCAAACTTTGGATTTGATTTCAATTAGTTAACATATAATTTATTTTCATTTATTGCAATGACACAGGCATTATATTAGGGGGGAAAAAGAAATTAAACAATTATTAAATAAACAACCTAATTGAAGATACTATTAAAATAAAGTAAATATTCAAATTTAATTATATCACACTGTAAAATATAGCACCAAGTTATTTAAAGGTGTTATAGCTTCATTAATTATTTTCAACTATCATCAATGTCCAAAAGAAAATAGAGAAGGTTGGAATCATGTGTAGAGAATTTAGAAGCAGAAATTAAAAAAAAAACAATGATTATTCGGAATAAAATGGGTAGCTAATTTATTTAAATTAGTATCTGCATGGCAAAATTTTTGTTTTTTTATTCAATTACTTTTAACCTTCTGTTATAGATGAAAACTACACAAAAACCTAAACAATCCATGTACATAAAATACATTTTATTTCAATTTTCTGCTAAAATTTAGCTCTAATGTATAACATGTTATATGAATTATTTTTACTATCAGAAGTTTTTTAAAATAAAAGTACAAAGATTTTATGCCCATAAATTAATTTGGCAATTATTTGGAATCTCTAAATAATCACCAAAAAGAAAATAAATCATTGGAAGTCATAAATGCTGTTTAAAAAATAAAGTTTTATTCAGTTATAAAAGCAGACAGTAATAAAGTTTCTATTATTAACATAAATCATTTTTAACAATTATTATTAATAGTATAAACCACAGATTTCGTATGATGTTTCTTCAACTGGGGAAAAAAATATTGAATTGAATTTTACAGTTTTGAAATCAAACAAATACCTAGATGTTATTGAAATTGAATTTTGCAAAAAATAAATTTAATTACTCTACATAAAATTTAATATATCTTCATCAAATTGTATCACTGGTAGAGAGATTATTTTAATAACAGTCAAAGGAAAGTGTCTCCAGATTTAGAGAATTTATTTAAATATATCAAGCACATACTATGTAGTTCTGCTGTGAACAAGGTTTCACCAATATAAACTTAATTTTAAAAGAAACAAGAAATTGATTATTTATTGAAAATATTGCAAATTTATTATTTATCAAGGTGTATGTCTACTGGACCATATTTATTCAAATTGAATGAATATACTTGAACTTGACTATGAGCAAATTTTTCTGTTGGTGGGATTAAAAATGTATCCATATATGACATTATTATTAATTTTTTGTGTGTATGTGTTAAGGGTGTTTTTTAACTAGGGTGACTAGCTAACCTAGATTTCTCATGGTTTTTTTTCTTATCACTGTAAGTATTTCATTTACTTTTTTCTTTTCTCTTTTTAGCAAAATATCGTTGCATTTCCTAATTTTTTTATATAAATACATAAAAAAAATTTTTTTGATTAATTTTGTAATATTGCAAAATCTTTCTTGTCTTTTGTATTTAATGCAATTCATTTTTATTCAGAAATTGTAATTTTTCAAACATTTTAAATTTACCTTTAATTTCTCCCATTAAAAAAAAATTATGTCTTAATTCTTACTAAACTTCATTTTTTAATGACAATTCACTATCCAATAAATAATTATCTATCTTTTTTTAATTCTATCTAAAAAAAAAAATCAGTCTTTTGGGCAATTCAAAGTGTGATTTTCCCACCTACTATTATTCCTTTCCAAATTATTCTATATATTTCATATTTTTAATATGAAAAATATGTCAATGTTTTAACCAATCTCATTTTATTTTTTTGCTTTTTATCTTAACCTTAATTTCCAGCTGTCTATATAATTTTCTTTGCTACTTAAAAAAAGCACTTAATATTTATGCTTCTCTATTTCATTAAAAGGCATTTTATATATTATTTTATTCTTCCCATTAAATATCACTAATTTTCATATTTCTTTTTTCCTCAGAACACTTTTTTAATAACAGCTTTATATTTTTTTACCCTATTTTCAAAAAATGCCATATTACCTGAAAAAAAACCCATATTATGTGTCATTCTGTTTTCCCTTGCTGATAATCCCAATTTTTATACCCATCATTTCTATTTCAATTCCCAATAGTTTTAGAAAACAAAATAAATAATAAAGTATTAATAAATATTCCTGATTCAATCCAATTTCCCATTTAACATCTATTAATCCCATTTCAATTGTATGATAATGAATAAATTATTCCCTCTCTGTCTTTTTAAGTCAAGTTCACTCTGAATCTCAATGATTTTACACTTTTCCATCCATTAGTTTATAACTAGTTTATAATTTAATGCCTATTCTAATTTCTTTATTTTATAATCTCACATTATCATGCATCTGAAATCTTACCATTATCTATAATTTCATTTAATTATTCTCTTAAATCAATCCTTGCAAATGTTTTCATATTTATTATCATTTCAATTACTATACCCATTAAATCATCTTCTTTTTCCTTTTTTAAAATCTAACTATTGCTATATACAATTCTGAATCTGTTTTTCTATTCATATTCTCATGAATTAAGGTTTAAAATAATCACATTCACATATTAATTCACTAATTCTCAATGTTTTATATTTAATAAGTACTTTTAAAAATTGTTTGTCTATTCTCATGCTCTCTTTCTTCTATTTTTAGGAATATAAAAGCTATTTTTCTTTACATCTTATTTTAATATAATTCCAAAAGTTTTCACGACTCTATTCCTGCATTGTTAATTTTCTGAACTTCACTCCATGTTGATATTAATATTATTTTTTCTAATTTTTATCTTTTTCTATTTTTTTTTTTGACAGTCACTTTATATTTTTTATATCTTTTTTTTTACAAAATAATTTTCACTCCATTGACAACATCCCATCCCATATCAGTATCTTATTTCTAAAATAAAGAATTATAAAACCTAATCAGTTTAAAATCATTTCTTATTTATCACCCAATTAACTTTTCTATAAAGTTCTCTACTTAACTTTTCAAATATAAAAAATGAATTATGATTAGTATTATACCACCTGTATTTCTTTTCAGTTTTGCACAATTTTTGTTTACTTATCAATGCACGGTTAATAGTGTACTTTAATTCTTTCTAGATCACATAACTCTTTTTCTTATATGTATTTTTTAATTTTTATCCCATCTCTCATATTTTTGAATAATGCACTATTCATACCATCAACAATCCATATTTTACAATTATTATTTCTATATTCTCATGCAAACATTTCTATATACTATTATTCCACTTTTTACATCCATTACCAATAATTAAATATAATCAGATATCCATTCTTTTTTTTATTAAGGAAAAAAATGCAGGTGATTGATCACCTGCTACATGATGTAAATACATTTGTTTAAAGAAAATTTGTGATTATACCACAGTCAATAACTCTAGTTTTCTCCTTTGATTCATAAGAGTGTTTGAATTGCCAAGTCCTTTAATTCACAGATTCTTAGAACTTCATCCATGTTGCCATATTTTTGTATAAACCACTTCTATGGAATTCATATTTTAAACTGTTTCTGAATTTCCATTGCTTTCCTGTTCCAAGTCTTCTTCAAAATTTTCCTCTTGTGAGCTTATTTCTTCATCATCTGTGATTTCTTCCATTTCATCAGTGCACACAAGGCTAGTACTATTTTGTTGCTGCATTTCCTTTGTACAGCCATCTACTTCCTTGCTTCTGGAATTGTCACTATGGGCCTCATCACTCCTCTACATTACCAAGTTCTTCCACTGGATTATCAGACACTTCTGAGATAACCTGCGATACTTTACCTTGCTTGCTTCCAGATCTGCCATACAAGCCTCATTGTTCTTCTATGATCAATTTCTTCCTCTGGATTATCTGCCTCTTTTGAGATTACCTACCCTACTTCATTCTCGTTACATACATGCCCCTTTCAAAAAAGTCATGTCCCTTTAGATTCAACAATACATTTGAAGATCATGGAATGAGCTAAAATATTATGTTTCATTATCTCTGGGTCATTGACTATCTAACCTTCTGATTCAGTTTCCATCTCATCCCGACTCATGTTGAGCCAGCTTCTTCTTCCATCTTTTACTTTTTCTCTTTCTTCTCAAGAGACCCTCAGTTTTCTCCTCTTGCTCACCACACAGCTCAATGTTTGAGCCCACAACACTATGCTCATCAGTTTGCAAACCAGAGCCATTCTGATTTTTCCTTTTGAAACTTGCACTTTGTGTCATTTTACCCATTTGAGTTGAACCGTTCTCATTTTGTTCTGCAGCACTGAACATGTTAGCTTCTTTTAATTGACCAATTTCTTCCAATGTGCCTTCAGACTCTTTAGATTGTATCGATTTGAAGCTGGTAAGTTTTGCCTGTGCTAATTGTTTCTTTATCTCTTTGGCCATATCTCTAGCTTGACCTGCATTTGTTCCATCTTCAAATCTACTGTGCAAGGTTTCTTGATTTTCCTTATAATGTAGCTTATTTGTTTTCACTTTGTTATCTTTTAAATGAGATTCTTGTAATTCCAGTTCTAATTGCTGATTTATTAGTGAAGGATTGCTTGATGTTATTGTACATTTGTGGAATCCACTATAGCTTTTCCCATATTCTGTGCATAATCTTTTTGCACAGGTCCTAATTAAATGGCCAGTGTCCCCGCATCCATAACACAGGTTGAATTCCTCGAATTACTATGTATATCGGGCTTTTATTCTGCTGAAGAACAGATGGTATATACAGAGAACTGATACCTTTAGTCAACCTCATTGTAAATATTGCATTGTTGGATGGCAGCTGAATCCCTGCTCTTCTTTCCATTAGGAAAGTGAACTGTTGAATAGAGCCAAACAGATATCCATTCTTTCTACTCAGTTTTAATTAATCTTCATATATTTTTTTCAATTTCTTTCTAAAATATTTTTTATAATAATTATTTATATGTCATTACATATATTTTTTTCTTTTTCATTCATATTTCTGCTCTGCATCATTTAGTGCAGTCGTAAAGGGTTAGACTATCGGTATAAATCCTTATAAAGTCATTAAATTGATACTCTGAAGCATAAGGTCTTCATAAAATCATAAAATCAATTTCACTTTTGACATTTCCTGTGATCAAACTTCTTTTGAATTCCCAAGTTATAAAGCCATTCTATTATTTATTTATATTTCTAAATTGCTAATAAATACAAAGTTTTTTTAAAATAAAAACCTTCTTTGATTATCCCATATACTCCTTGCACATTTTCAAAACCAATTTCTATATTAACACCTTCTGATAAATATTTTTTATAACTATTTCCAGGAAACATGTTTTTTTTAAAAAAAAACCTATATTTTATATTTGTACTTCTTTTTTTTTTTTACTACTTATTTATTATATTCATAATTTTATTCTTAGCTATAAACTAATCGCTATATACAAAAACAAAAAAAAACGTAAACACAATGGCATGCATATGTATATGTTAGCAAAATATGACATTTATTACTGTAGATTTATATTCCTGTGTATAATAAAATATATACATAAGTTTAGTTATCTCATAAAGAATATTAAAAATTAAAGCTATATAAATCAGAATGAATAGTATTTACATTTTTTTAATACACTCTAAAAAGTATTACTTTTCTCTTTTTTAAACTGCTTTCAAACAACCGATCTTATTGCTATTTTTTTTTCCACTTAACTACTTCTATTGTTCTTAAGTTTAATATAAGTATTATATCAAGATATCTTACCATCTGTCGTTTGTTTTAAATAATAAGATAATTCATTTTATTTTTTAAGATAATAAAACTAATTTAAAATCTTTTTGTTTTAAACCAATTTATTTCGGCTTTATATAATTGAAATTGCTAATTAGAATCTATTCTTTACACCTGAATAAATTTCTTACATAAAAAAATGCAATGTATATATCTCAAATTACTATTACTAAATGTATTATTTTTATTTGTAATTATTAATAATGAAAAAAAAGTTTATTAAGTAGAAAATAAGCGATTAACAGTAAATTATATTAAGAGGTTTGGCTACAAAGCAGTTTACTTTTTTTATTAGCACAGACAAATTTATATAAATATATGTAGTGTATATGTTCTGATGATCATCTTTATGGAATAATTTTATATAGCGTAGGACTATAAAAAGAAAGAAGAGAAATAAAATAAGTGAATCTTACATGAGCATAAAATCATATGTGGTAACAATATTAGGAAAGAAATAAGTAGGAAAATGCAGGAGCTACTTATTAGACAGAATCCTCAAGTGGTGATGACATCCAATAGTAAAAAACAGCAAGATAAGCCTAAGGAAAGAGTATGGACATCATCCAAGCTTGAAAAACAGAGTAACTTAAAAAAAGTGTATGGATTTCTCATGAAGATAATGATCAATGAATCTATGAAAATTATAATAAAGATGAAGATATTACAAGAGACAGACTGTTATGCCAATGTGAAGCATAAAAGCATTAAAAATGCTTTATAATATTAATAAGACAATAAGCTGATACACATGCGCTTTGCAGATGTCACTATATAAATGAATACTCCCACTTTTTCAAACCCAAGATAAAGTCTTTAAGAAAATATAGAATGAATCCTGGGTTTGAAAAAGTGGGAGTATTCATTTATATAGTGACAGCTGCAAAGCGCATGTGTATCAGCTTATTGGTTATTAATATTATAGATTATAGAAAACATCGCGCTATATAAAAAATAAATGTCTTGTTTAAAAAGGCTTTAATGAATTGCAATATATATATATAGTAACCTCTTCCCTTTCCAAGTAACAAACGAACGATACAAGTTTGCTCTTCTACTATATTATACATTTTACTAGCTCAACGATAAACATTAAAGTATAAAACTATACATGAGACTCTCTATGTAATTTATAAACGTAAGATAAGATAAATAATACTTAAGATAGACTTCAGGGACGGTCACAACATACAGGTTTTAACAGTGAGAAGCTTATAAAATATACTCCACAATGGCATTGCTATTGTAAAAATTCTCCAGCTACTATCCTATTATAATAAATAGGAAAATTTCTACAACAAACAATGACTAACATAATATTTTATTTGAAATAATTAATTATCCTTCTGTAAATTAAGAATCTATAGAGTATAATAATATTAAAAACATAGACTAAATTAAATTGAAATAATTAATGTTATCCTATGGATATCTTAGGGTTCATGATTATTCTTTGCTAAAATATAATAACAATTATTGCTAGTTAAATAATTGAATCACAAGAGAGATTTTGTTGAGATCCAATTATCTAAATAATAATAACACAATCACAAACGAAACCTAAACTTTCTATTTGAAAATTAATCTAACCATAATAATAATAATACATTGAGATTAACAATCATAATCTACTCACGTTCAATTAAATAATTTATTAAATTTATAAATATTTATTCTCTTACTTATATAAATAACCATCATAAAACAGAATAATCATTTTGTTATAATCAAAAGCTTTATATTTTATCGATTACCTTGTATCATCTCATTTAATTAAATATACTTATTAATTACGTTTTACCCATCTGAATTGTATCTTTCAAAAAAAACGACAATATAAATATAAATGGTTTTGCTAAATATTTCACTTGTTTCAATATTTGTTCCTTCTTTTTATCTGAATCATCATTTATTTTTGGTTCTGTAACAATTTTTTTTTTCAGTTGCTTTAACATTTTTATCAGATGTACTTGTTCTCCATACACTATTTTGCTTGGCTCTTTGAAAGTAAATTCTGGGCTTTGGTCTTCATCAGACTCATCCACTGATCCTGGACTTTCATGATCTGCCATATTGGATTCTCTCCTATCTTTTTCAATACTATTAGTTATTTTATTTTTATTATTTAACCCTATTTTGATTAATCGGCTACTTTCTCAATAAATCATCCAACCATCCACAGATTCCTTTTTAAAATAGTCCACCACTTGTCTACCTCTCTGTTTTTCTATATTCATGGCTAGTATTTGATAGATGATCAACAACAACAGCACAAACTTTTACTCATGTGACAATATAAAACAATAGTATCACTGAATATTATATACATATATACTTTGTATTCATAAATTTTCCAATACTGGTATATATTTTAGGGTTAAATAGGCAGTCTCCGTTTTCATGTTGTATATATATATATATAGTGATGATCGCACATACTGCGACCACACATATAGCTATTTAACATTTAAATAATATTAAATATTGTGTTTTGGAATACTAGCAAAAGAATTTAAAACTTATGAAGAAAGAAATGTTTTAATTAATAAAAGAGAAGGAGATAGAATCGAAAAGATTCTTATCTTTTACCCTCCAAAGTCAAGATTTTGAGAAATAAAAATAATTAAAGTTAGAAATATTAAAATTGTATATTAGTAAATTTAATAGTGATAAAGAAATATAAATGAAATACGAACTAAAATAGAATTTAGAAGAAAAGGTAAAGTTTGAAGGGCTTAAATCAGAGTAAAATAGAAATTTAAAACAAAACCAAAAGATAAGGATCTGAGTCATAAGAGTACACATTTGATGATAAAAATGAAATGTGTGTATAGAGTATGTATGAAGTATGATAGAGAGAGCAACAATTAATGCTTGTAAAAAATAAAAAACATTTTGTTAAAATATCTGTTTAATTAAAAAGAAAAAAAAGAAATAAGGAAATAAATGTACATAGTGCTACGAGATTGTGTAAAGGTAAATCTATATAAATGACCGAAGGTGCTTTAAGAAAAAGAAAGGTGTGAATAAAAGCTAAAAACAAAGGATCAAAAGAATAAAGGACTGTGGAATTTTTTAATTAAAAAAAAGAGTAATAAAGGACTTCTTGTCGAGACATTGGTGGAAGCACTGTTCTAGAAATAAGTAGATATAATCAGGAAAAACGAAAACCTAAGAACTTTTATAGTTTACAAAAAAAAAAAAAACAAGAGAAAAAACCAGACACGCAGTGGAAGGACTCCAACGTTAGAAGGAATCATTAAATGAACAAGATATGATTTATAATATCGGTGATGCATCAAGAATGGAGGGCTAAGGGCCGTCGTGATCGCTGGCCAATTCAGACTCACCGGGCTCTAACGGTTCCCGTCTACATGTAACAACTGCCGACAACGCACCTGCCAGAGGATTCGTTTTGCCAAGTCCTTGATGTCCTAATATGGAGGAGTTCCCACAACCCAAAATCCAACCTAAGAGTGATCGTTCCCTGCTAAAGAAGTGAGGAAATCCACATGGTGGTCAGCAAGACCTCAACTTACTTCAGAGACTTGATAAACCTAGATAAAATACGTATACTACACTTTACATTTATATGTGCACATATCTTTAAGTTAGACAATTTTCCAAATTCTTAATTTGAGTGATACAGACAATTTTTTTTTTTTTATATACACGAAGTGACGACTATAAATGTACAATCATTTATAGGATTTTTTTATATTGTAATCGTAGCACTATTGCAGATAATTTGTTTTATTGTGTGTAAATGATTTAAAGTATTTTTTTGTTGTTTTAATTTATTGTATTAAATATTTCTTATTGATTTAAATCTGTTTTGTCTCGTTCTTCACCACTTCAAACAGTAACATATTCGTAGGGTTTGGGGGAATAACTATTACTCATTTGAGTACTGAATGAACACGTGAGGCTAGTGGTGCAGCATTTTGATCCCATTAAAATTTATAAATGATCCAAGCACTGTAACTCTTTAAATATTACAGCAGTCAGGAGACAGTTGACTGGGAAAGATAACCTGGGGCTATACCCATATAGTTACAGGTTCGGTCAAGTATGGATATAGACTTGTTTATGTCCGTATGTTCTCTCTGCTTGCAGTAGCAGGAGGTGGGCGATTTTGAATTTAAGAATTCCGTATTATACATTAAATAAAAGAGAAGTTAAGCTTTCGATCGTTGTGTTCCCATTACAACATATATATATATAGTATGGTATATATATTTCGATCGTTGTGTTCCCATTACAACATATATATATATAGTATGGTGACATGGTTAGTCTCCAAGCCCTCATCACAACTTACAACAAAAGAAAATTATTTAGTAAGTAAAATAATATTATCTCATGGTTAGATGGTTATTAATTTAAGTCCTCAAGCATCTGGTTACTACATATATATTAAAGTTCTTGATTGTGGAAAGTAATGGAAATTTTTTTATCTAAGGCATTGGAAATCCTGGAGATTTACACTGTGATTTGGTATTTAGCAATTATTATGACACTGGAGTGTTAACAGTTGTTGCACATCACATGGAATGTGCTTTTAGTTTTGCATTTGTAAGATGGTTGATCTGTTTTGGGACACCATGAATTTTTGTAACATTGATGAAGTTTTGTTGTATTATTTTGTGGGCATGGATCTGCACTCCTCTTTTCCTCCTTGGGGGTGGATAGTGGTGGTCATTGGGGGCCTGGTTTATTGGTGTGGGCTATAAGCAATAATTGATGCTACCTGGAAAACTTGCCGAGAGGGTACATGGTCAAAGTTTCAGCACCATTTCTGCTCTGATGGCTGTGCTCTTTACTTGTTGGATTTTCCTAGTTGGCATTCCAATTTTGGGCAGGTAGATCAAAGGTGGTGTCTGCCCATTCAAATTGTTGAATTGGGGTACAGAGGTATCTGGGATGGTCTCGGCATGGCTTGACTGTGAGTAGAGAATATAGTGTTTAATGGCTTTGTGCCTTTGACCTCATTGCTTGTTGGGGCGGGGATCATTGGGCAGTGGAGGTCTTCTTGGTGTTTGAGCCATGTAGACTCATGTACAAATACACATTAAACAAGATTATAAAAACCATTTTATGGGATATAATTATTATTGAAGGTATGTCCTTTTTGTAAACCTGATTAATAATTGTTTACCTTTGTAACATTGAATGCTTTGTAATTGCAACAGGTAAGTACACCCATAAAGTTTTATAATCTTTTAACTAATAAAGGTTACTTTTGAAAGATAATATAATACATTGTACAGGCTTAAACCTGCATTTATATATGTAATATATGCAGGGTTCGAACTCAGACTTTCACACAACACACCACTCTCAGTGCCATCTCATATTGCTGACCCACCTGATCACACACACATGTTGAAAATATAAATAATCACCAATATATGTATTTCATACTAAACTTTAATCATCAGTTGGTCTAGATTACAATCCTCACACATATATATAATCAGTACTCTTTTATATAATCCAATCTTTACTTTAATGGACAGGCTTAAAACTATTCCAACTCACAACTCTTTAGCCTTCCATTTCATTGAAAATCTGATGATGGAATGTTCAAAACCCTTGATAGTGCCAAGGTTGTCATCCTACCCATGTTGACATATTAGTCATTCTGACCCCTCATGTACAGGAGAATAATCCATTTATATGTACATATGCGAGGGATGGGCAGACCTTTTACACACTATTTATGTAAATTAATACATTGTACAGGCTTAAACCTGCAATTATATATGTAATATATGCGGGTTCGAACTCAGACTTTCACATGACCCACCACACTCATTGCCATCTCTGAGTACTGATTATATATATGTGTGAGGATAGTAATCTAGACCAACTGATGATTGCTGGTTTAGCATGAAATACGTATATTGGTGATTATTTATCTTTTCAACATGTGTGTGATCAGGTGGGTTAGCAATATGAGATGACACTGAGAGTGGTGGGTCATGTGAAAGTCTGAGTTTGAACCCCACATATAAAGATAATATAGTAGGTTTGTAATATTCCAAAATCAAGTGGTTGCTATTTGAGTTTTATGTTGGTTTCATCAAGTTAAAAAAAATTTTAAATTATAATATATGTGTATGTTGGAAGGTAATGATTCATTTTTATAAAACAACAGATTAACAATATGCTAATTTTAGTTTAACAACTCTTAACATTACACATCTATTGCAATAAAACATATGTAAAATAATAAGATTCTGAAAAAACATTGTATAATCTTTCATTTATTTTATGTGGCATTCGTAGAATAAATTATATTTTGATATAATTGCAATAATAAATATCTCAAATTGGTATTGAATCATTTTAAAATAATCACCAATAATTATAATTTCTATAATAATAATGATTATTATTATTATTACTACTATATACTTTTATTAATCAATCATGTGTAATGGTAATTTTTATGAATCATGTGCAAATAAATTTCCAGGGATCATGCATGCGAGTATGAAGAATCAAAGAAAATCACTCAGACAAATTAAACTCCCAACAACAAAGTAATTTAAAAAACATGAACAATTTTATTATAGTTGAACAACATTATGATTATGAAACAATAAAATTATAGAATTTGAAAAATATTTATAAACTATAATATAGTAATAATAAAAAGTCAGATGTCACATGACTTGTATATAGCTTGCAATTACCAATATGTAAACTTATTATTATTTTGCTGTTGGGGCTTTGGCTAAATTAAAGGGCTAAGCCTATTAATATATGGAGTATCTGAATTAAGGTCAGGCCCATATAATTTTTTCAGTTGGAGAGCTGACTTTAAAGACATGCAGATGTCTAAAGGTTTAGATCTTCTTGAGAATTATCTTTTAGATAAATGCTTAGCTTGAGTTGATTTTTTGAATCTAATGTCCCAACTCCTCACTGAAGAGACCCATAGGTTGAAACCGGTCTGGGGATGGGGACAATCTAAGATAAAGATGATTTGAATGCCTTCTCTTGTAGTAGCATTTATCATAATAAAAAAAAAGCTTGTTTAGAGCGTTAGCATGCTCTTAAGTTTAAACTATAATATAATATAATTAAAATTAGTTAGAATTAAAATATTTACACAATAAATATAACGAGTAAATAAATATAAGATAGCTTTCATTTTGACTACATAAAATGAAAATAAAATCTTACAGTAATATGATAGTGATATATTATTTTTTTATTAATAAGGCAATAACATTCTATTGTCTCTATGGTGATAAAGTAATAATGATAAATATCACGACTTACAAAACTTAATTCTATGTTTCATAGTATTTTTAAAATATATTTATAAATAATTCTTGAATATAAGTTTAGATTAAAACACACCTATTTAAACTTATTAAACACTTCTTTTGCATTGCAGCAAAACATGACCTTAATCTTTTAATATGCTCTAGTATTTTAATACCATAAAATTTAAATAAAGAAAAATATAGTTATGCCTCCCTTCGTAAATCAACTACTTATAAAAAATATTTAGTATATAATTTCATGGCTTTTCTCTATTTTTAATAGGTTCATATTCCTTATAGCAAATTTTAAACTATTAATAAATTATATTGCTTGATATTTCATTTATTTTATATTTTATATATATCGTAGCATTCAGAAATCACATTTTCAACACTCTTTCTTCCAATCCAATTCAAATATTTTTTTTTTAGTCTAATGATCTCTAATATTTACAATATTTATAGGAATAACAATTATTCCTCTTCTATCTTTTATTATAACAAACAGTAAATAACTTAATATTATTTGTGATAATTTTTATCTCATCTTGCCTTCACATAAACTACCAGCTTCTAACAGTTTAGCTATTACTCTACCATCTTTAAAAACTATCTTTTACAATGCAATGCCAGTGACGATTGAAAGTGATTATAGTGAGAAATATATAATAATAATAATAATAATAATAATAATAATAATAATAATAATAATAATAATAATAATAATAATAATAATAATAATAATAATAATAATAATAATAATAATAATAATAATAATAATAATAATAATAATAATAATAATAATAATAATAATA
This sequence comes from Epiperipatus broadwayi, assembly GCA_028023455.1. NCBI lineage: Eukaryota > Metazoa > Onychophora > Udeonychophora > Euonychophora > Peripatidae > Epiperipatus > Epiperipatus broadwayi. The sequence continues at coordinate 338,985 of JAQFVV010006595.1, read as the reverse complement.
ATAATAATAATAATAATAATAATAATAATAATAATAATAATAATAATAATAATAATAATAATAATAATAATAATAATAATAATAATAATAATAATAACAATAACAACAACAACTCCAATGAGTAAAAAAACATCATCATGGATACAGTGATAAAAGAAAGGTCCGTATTTAACAAGCACCTTAAATTCATGTCATGGTTTTATCTCAGCTCTTACTGACAGTAAAGAAAATGCAACCTTCCATAGAAAAATACTATACAGATCTTTGTATTTGTATATTTAATAAATTCACATTGTAACAATAGAGCTCACAATAATATCTTTTCAAATAATCCCTAATACCTAGGATTTTACTTACTCTCCTGACCATCATCCTATACCACATGTTGAATAACTCTACTAACATTGCAAAGAAATGCAAATCACACTACAAAAATAATTTCCAAACTCCTTTCCTAAAAAAAAACCAAAGATCTAATATTCACTTCAAGATAGTTCAAAATTATTTCAGGCACAAATGATTTTGATAAAACATTCATTAGTATTATACACTTATTTATCTATTATAGCATAACATAATTTAGACATCAATACTTCTATATCTCTATATTTCAACAGGTACCATTCATAATAATAATATGTTAACAACTCAACCATGTTGTATAATGTATGCATATTCAAGCATTTATGAGATAAACTGTTTTAGAATATCCTTAGATATTTTATATGGCATTCTCTTGCATTTAATTTTTTTTTATAAAATATGTATGATAATAATCATATAAAAGATTCATTCAACTTTAAATATTCAAGCAATATGATGCATAATCATAATAAAGGACTATTATCAAACAATGCAATATAAATAAATAATGTTACCCATGATTCCAACAATTATTATAACCATGAACAGCAATCCACTTCTTCTCAATCATCCATCCAAACAAGCTATCTGTCAGAAAAATTACTTTCTGAAAACCTATTTTTCTTTATTTAATAAAAAAAAAAATCTATCTTAATATTAAATTAAGAACACATATTATCATAAACATGTTTGTTAAACCTCATTTTAAAATATTAGCATTAAACTAAAATAATGAGAAAAATTTAAAAGTTACTAAAAGTCTTTTGTCCTCCTTGCTCATTCAGTGCTTTCAAAAATTCTTCCACCATTGCTTAGTTATGAGTAGAAAGTTCTGAATGAATATTGCTCTTTTCTCCTGGTGCCATCCAATAAACATAAATAACAAAACTAAATCCTAACAAATCTGGAAAAAATATTGTTCATCTTTAAAAGATAAATATGTATTTCAGTCTCTTTTCTGAATATTTATTCATGCAAGCAATATTTCAATAAGAAAAATAATTAAGGATCCATTTTTATGTTAAATAAAATATCCTTTACATACATATTTTTTATACAAATTCAAAACTTTTATCCAGCAAAACATATCATGATAAATACAGCTCATATATAATATATACATTTCCATCAGTAAACATTTGTAGAACACTGTATAACATAAGATTTATCCATTTATTTATTTTTTCTGCAGACATCTATATTTTGCATTCACTAAAGGTAGATGTTTTTTAAAAAAATATTCAAGACTTTTTTTTTTAAATGTGTATATTTCAATTAGTTATCTTTAAGTAAAATGACAGCTTTACTATTTAAGTGCAAATTATATAATACAATGCTTCAAAAATAAATGCATTATAGTCTACTTTATTTTAAGTAAAGAAAGTCATTTTAAAACATATAGTCCATTCATTGGTTTTATAATAAATAAATCTATTTTAAAAGCATATAAATTCAACAGTCATTTTCTTTTAATTTTTCTTTTTAAACATATCACTCACAAATATAAAATTCATTTAAATTAAGCTTTAAATATAAACTAAAGATAGGGCATTTCATTCACATCCATGTAACAAAAGCAATTATACTTACACATCATAACAAAGTATTCCTTCATCTAGATTTTAATTTAGATGCAAAGTATTAACTTTTCTTTTTCTTGAAATTTATAACATTATGAGAATAACTTTTAACAAATATTTTCTTTATATTAGTTAGCTTAAGTTTTATTGAAAAATTATATTTATTATAATGAGATAAAGTTACTAAAAATAAATGTTCATTTACTCTGAATATATTGGATATATTAAATTCAAAGTTCTTTCCATATCTCCTTTGGTCTTATGGTTAAATTATTCTCAGTGTTTAGTACATATTGTATCCACTCTTAAGTGATTACTATCATTTTCTGTAAAAATCATTCTAGTTCTTAATTAAGCTTCAAGCAAAACTTTCAGATAGGGAATAATTGATTTTATTCAGTCATTACTTAAAATAATTACTAAATTATACTTTTAAAAAAACTTTTAAAGTTGAAAATAATAATGATTATAAAAAATTACTACTTTAAAACAATTAGACAAATAAAGCAAATATTAATTATAAATTTTACAATAACATACTAATTAACACTACACTATCTAGACTTGATCAAACATTTCTTTTTATACTGATCTGATCTAGTAATCTAATTGGTTAATCCTGGTTTTAAGATACTTGCTAATTTACATAAAAATTAAATGTTATCTTTAAAAATACTTTTTAAATCATGACTCATCATTTATGAGATATATTAGAATTATTCAATGCTTTAAATATTAAATGTTTTTATTAACCTAATTATCAATTGTCACAAATTATTTCATTTTTTGACCAATTCACCCCTGGTGAATTTTTTTGTAAGTATTATATGTTAAAAATGTGTATAAAAATGGTATATTTTCTTATAATAAATTTTCACTGAAAAATTTGAAGTAGAAGGTAGAAAATTCAAAATTCCTGTTCTTACAATAGACCTAAACCCTGTCCTAACATGTTCTTCCACTCTCTGTTGCCAAAAAAACATTGTGTTTTATGATAATGTAGTTCCAATGACCTAAAATGTGTTTATTTGTAAATTTATTACAGTTTTAGATAATTTTTTAAAAAATAATTTACACTATATTTATTAGATATCAAGAAATATAAATTATTAATAACTTATTTTGACTTGAAATACTTTATTTTCCATAACATAATATTATATTAGCAGCTAACATGAATATGGCCTTAAACAATTTACAAGTTTAGTTTCTTCATAAGCAATCTATTTAAAACTTATGAGTATGAAAAATATCACAGTTTTGCAATAAATATTCAAAAAAATTAAACTTTTCAAGCATAATTCATTAGATATAAGAGATATAAATAATTATTCATTCGAATGTTTAAAAATAATAAGAATTAAGAAATAGTTCATTGATTTTATAAACTAAAAATAATCTTTCTAGAAATGATGACATCTAAACTCTTTGTTTTGTTTACAATCTCATTTTTTAAATATTTATAGAAACAAAATGTGAACATTTAAAATTTATTTCAGTAGTAAACAAAAATATCTATCAAATGAAGTCAAATTTATTATTATCAGATAAGTAATAATCATTTAATCATATATTTTACATTGATTTGTGAGACAAAGAAAAATGTTAGAAAATGCTAAAATGTGAGTGCATGTTGGAAAGGCTAAAAAAATCAAATATCATTATTAAAATGATTTAAACATTTTAATGGCTCTAAATATTACTTTTTAAAACAAAACATTATATTTAAACAACATAATAATTTTAATTATTACTTTTTTAAATATCATTTCTAGACTAAATTTTGCAGCATTTACAATGTATCTAATTCTATTGACAAGACTAGAATTCAATGTTTTTTCCCCTAACACATGAAAGCTCACATACCAACACAAACACCTTTAACCATGTGACATTTTCAGAACATTCTATACTAATATTAAATTATTTATTATCTGCTGCTTCTGATCCCAAAAATTTTTGTTGTATGTTAAAAAAATTAACAAATATGTTTAATGTGACTCAAAAAATTTTGAGCTATATTAATTCTTTTGGTTTCAAAAATGACATTATTTTATAGATAACCATAATTTTATCTTGATGTAAGTGGCATAGTTAGCTCCTATGCAAAATTTTAGAAAAAGGGTCAGTTTTAGCATTTATAAACTATATCATAATACTTTTGTAAATATATACATATAAAAGAAAAGTGTCTCCAATATCAGGATCCCATAAACATTGCTTTTCTTTCTATAATAATTGCATCATTGGTGAATGTGGAAGGAATTTTTCTTTTGTTTATTTAATATTAACATACATGATATTGTATTGACTTATTGTGGCAAATAATTTTGAAATAAATTATGCAAATATTTCAGTGCATATTTCTAGTTGAAAATTCAAATATAAAATGTTCAAATCACCCTCTCAACAATTGTGTTTGAAGTTCAGACATTATATTTATTTAAAGAGGCATTGGTGAAAAAACATAATGTTTATTATATATGTCAATTAGGAAATGTAGAATCAATTAAAGTTAAAAATGGGGTAAGACTAAGGCAATGATGCCCTATGTCACCTATTTTGCTTTTGTTATTTTTGAGAAAAATGGAGGTAGCCATAGAAAGACTAGAAAGAGGAGTAGAGATACTGTTAATAGATGGCAAGGGAGTATATACATTATCAGGTCTTTTATTTGCGGATGACATCTTCTTGTGCACAGAAAGTAGGGAAGACAAGGAAGTTATGCTGAAATATATGTGCAAAGATGGGTAAAGAGATGGGGGATTAAATTTAGTGAAGAAAAATCAAAAGTAATGATGATAAATACTGGGGAAAGAGAAGAGAAAGAATTTTTATAGGGGATATAAAATGAAATGTGGTAAATAAGTATAATTATTTGGAAATTATCTTAACAATCAGAGAAATTACTTGGATGAATGGGGAAAAAATTGACAAATGAAGCAAAAAAAGAAAGGTTCTGATAAAGAAATTACCAGTGTTTTCATATAATAAATATGATATAGCTAGAATTGTATGGAAAGGAGTGGCAATAGCAGGGTTAACTTATGGTAATGGTGTGTTAAGTGTTAGTAAATGGGTGTTACCTTACTTAGAAAAAGTACAAAGGAAAGTAGGAACACATGCATTAGAAGCAGATGTGTGAACAGCAAATGAGGCAATTCAGGGAGAAATGGGATGGTCAAGCTTTTATATGAGAAATGCAAAAAGCAAAATGAAAGTGTTCAGTAGATTGCAATTTATAGATAATAGGAGAATAGCCAAAATATTATTTAACTGGGTTATGAGTAAATGACAGGCAACAAAATGGTTGAGGAAAATAGAACAGTATGGAGAAGATTTAGATAAAGAATTTATGTCAGCATATTATACAAAAGGTGGGATGATTATGTTAGGAGAATTGTTGAGTGTTATAATGGCAAGGAACGGGATAGAAGAATAGGTGCATTAATAAAAAATATGGAGTTGGAGAGATGGATAACTTAATATGGAGAATAAAAAGAATTTAAATATATATAGAAGTAACAGAATATTGGGTATGCATTAATTTATGATAATAGCAAAGAAAATAGTTTACTGTTTAAGGCTTGAACAGTAGCTTTATAAACAAGAAAATGCACATATAAATGGAAAAAATATGGGTGAGTTAATTTGTGAGTTAGGAAAGGAAGGCATAAAAAATATTAGGCATCTGTTTATTGAATGTAAATGCCTGCAAGCAGAAAGGGTCCAAATAATGAAATTGTCAAGAATAAATATAAACAATGTGATTATAGAGAAAATGGGTTTTTGTTTTTTATGCTGGGTTTTGTGAAAGATAAGGGGAATTTGGATATAAAGGTCTAGAGTTGACAAAGATTATGTTGTGAATATGGAATGGAGCAAGATAGTGAAGAATATAGGAAAAACTTAAGGTGGGTAATGGAAAATGGAGGTAAGGTGGAACTCTGGGCATTGGGGTTGAGAGATTCTTGACTCCGATAAAGAATAAGCCACAGTGCAATATATCACATCACATTGGAAGGGTGATTTGAACATTTTATGTTATGCAAGTATAATTTATTTTCATAAAAGATCCAGTACCACAAATTTTAGAAATTAACACTTAGGCATAACGCCTTGCTATAATCCAGAAAATTCTTTCTGTAATTTTCTTTTAGTGAATCATGGATTTTTATTTTAAAAACTTGCATGTAATTTTCATTTTTAAATATTTTTGGTTAAATGAGTCTTCTTAACAAAAGTGACTGTCATTTTGTTCAGTTTGAAGACTCTATTGCTGATAGTAAAATAAAAAAAATAATGAGCTTGGTACTTATAGAATATGAAATCTTTCACATTAGCAGTGTAGATTACATTACAGTCACATTTATAAATTTTTACATTCAACCATAAATGTTCAACCACTAAACATCACATGATCACCATCTCTTATGCTAGCATGTAACTGTTATTAAACAGAAAAAACTCTCCCTACAGTAGTGCCACCCTGGGCTAACCAGAGTAATCAATGGATGCCAGAAGGCTTGTGCATAAAATCCCCATCTAGTGCCTACTCGTCCAATATCCCCAGACTAGTTTCTGGTTTGTGGCTTTCATCAGTAAAACTAGTCTGGGGATATTGGATGAGTAGACACAAAACTAGTCTGAGGATATTGGATAAGTAGTCACTAGATGGGGATTTTATGCACAGGCCTTCTGGTATCCATTGATTACTCTGGTTGGCACAGAGTGGCACTACTGTATGGAGATTTTTTCCTGTTTTAATAACAGTTATGTGCTAGCATAAGAGATTGTGATCATGTAATGGTTAGTGGTTTAACACCAATCTTGCCTAATAGGATAGTGGTGGATATGATTGTTAAAGAGCCAAAGACACCAAAATGTATGGGTGCTGAACTGAGTTCAGACTCATATGATTATATAAGCTATTGAGCTTAGATTGAAAATATTATTATGTTTTCAATTTTATTCTCATAGTTTTGTAGTTAAGTAGAGATAAAAGATGGCTGCTGGAGGGTTGCATTAGATCCTAAGATCTAGGTGCAGTGCTATCAGATCCAAGGTTCCTCACTGACGAAGGCTACAAGCCAGGAACTATTATGGGAATATTAGATGAGTAGACACTAGATGGGGATTTTATGCATAAGCCTTCTGGCATCCAGTGATTACTCTGGTTAGCACAGGGTGGCATTCCTGTATGGAGAGTTTTGCCTGCATAAATGTTCAGCTGACATTTACTTATTATTTAAAAATAGTTAGATAGATCGTTAAATTCATTATGGTCTGTGTATCTTATAAAAAATTCAATCCATTTATTACCTAAAAAATTCCAAAATTAACAATCAGGATTCAAATATCAGGTCATCTGCATGAAATGTAGTTGCATTTACACTGTTGTACTACAGAACTTTCAAATTTAGAGGTCCCCCCCCCCCTTCAAACAATGTTGACCACTGTCTGATATTAAAAAATTTCTACGTAACGATCATTCTCTCTATACATTATATATCATTAAGACTAGATATTGTATTGCAATACTATAGTTTTTTTTGTTTTTTTTAACAATTTAAATGACAGCCCAAAATTTACTACTAGTATTTTGTTTTTGAAAAAAAAGTTTTACTGAAATAAATATTAGTCTCTAATTATTTGGTCGAATTCTCTCACTCTTTTTTTTAAAAGCTAATTTGAATCCTTTAAAACCAATTTTTAACTTCGGAAATTTTGCTTTAATTTTTTTACTATTTTTTATTTTTTTATTATTCTATGTTAACCTTTATTAATTTTGTCTAAAATAGTGCGGCTGATTAGTCTTATCTCATAAAAAACGACTAAAGATCAGATATCATTAAAGCAAAATGTAAATTAGAAAAAAAAATTGACTAGCAGCTGTATAGAGAATTAAGCTTTCATGTTCGGATTGGGAATATTATCTCAGGGAAAAAAAAGAGTTAAAAAAAAAAAATTTCTATTAAAAAAAAAATCTTTTTGAAATAATTACGTTTGCATGTTCTAAAACGATTTGGGTCAGTGACTTTGCCGATATTTATAGTTAAACGTATATTCGTCTAGTAGTAAATGGTATATAGATTGGATCTTCACTTTTGCAAGCATACAAAAAAACTAAAAGACGTGTTTTTTTCCCCCAGTTTTTCTAAGTTTTACTCATATTATTTGTTCCATTTTGTGCTGATTAATTATAATTAATAGAAGATAAAATAACTTTTAAGTAACCTATTACAGGAAAAATATATTTTCAATAGCTCTTACATTATGGACAATCGGGGGGGGCATCATTCTTCAGATTTTACAAGTGCATGAGATTTTTATTTTTTTATATAGCATCTAACTAACAATAGCTAAATACTCATTTACCAAACAATGTTGAATGGATTATTTAGATTGACTATGAGTCAGTTGCCGGTGAGGGTGGGGGTGTGTGTCTTAGCATGATTAAAGCTTCAAAATCTTTTAAAGTTTTCTTCAACCAAAACTTAAATTATATATATGGAAGGTTAATACACTGTCACGATTTTATATACAATTGGTCCGAAAAAAAAGATTCTCCTCAATGATTGTTTATCTTTATAATAGTTTATAAATTTTCCTTTATTAATAAAAATATCTGTCAAATATGATTAGTAATAGAAACAAATAATAAAATGGCATCTTCGTTCTTTCGTGCAGCTTATAAAATTTTACCACAACACTTTGGGTGTAAAAATCTATATCAGCGATTCATTTTTTAAAAGTCGCAGATTTCTGAACCTATTAATGTTTTTATCTCAGTTGCCTATTTTTTTTTTTTACTAATTAATAGATGATTGGTGCATTTAATCTTATTATAATATCATTATCAATCACTCTTTTATGAATATATTACATTTTAAATATTTAAATTTTAAATTCTTAAAAATATATACAGACAAAATTTGTTCAGTAATTTTCTAATTCGATATATTAAATTTTATTAATAAGTTATGATAATATGCGACTAAACCCTTAGTCGTTCGTTTTTTAATTTGATTAATTTTATATTTATTTTTTTGCAAACTCTTAGTATTAACTTATTAATCTTCTTGTGGGCAATTGTTCATATTTACAGAAAATGTTCTAATCAGTTAACTACAATCATTTTTTTTTTATATTATTTAAAAATGTTTATCAACGGTGATGTAATATATTATGATTATCATATTGTTTTGTATTAAATTCAACAATAACTTTTTCTTGTGGTTTCATTTATTTTCCACATGAGAATTCACTTTGTGCATTTATAGCAAATTCACGTTAAATTATTATGCAATATTAATTTGTGTGAAAAAATTGCTCATGGATTTACAGACTATGCTGCTGTATTTACATAACCATTTACAATTATCATAGAATAATTATAAATCATATTACTTACACTGAAATTAGTTATTTGATAAGTTCAATTCTCAAATATTAGTAACTTCTATAATAAATATATTTTGAAAAATACTATTCAGTATAATGATCTGAAAAGTCATTATTTTTATTTTTACTGATTCTTTTATGGAGATGAATGTATTATAGTATACATACACAAACAGAAAAAAAATGCATACATGAGAAAATTTCAAACTATCATTCATGATTTTTCGAAAATATTAAAAACAGTATAAAATTCAAACAATGTGTATTCTCATGTTAAAAGATGGATGTAATAAATTATCTCTAAAATAATATATAAACTAGTAATATATATATAATTTTATTTAAAGATGCTCCATAATATTCTGAAAATGCAAACATATAAGATTAATCAATATATGTTATTGTAGAGCACATCTTCATTGGTCAGAGTATGTAAAATGAATACAATTGGGTAATCTTTTTAAAAATATATTTTATAATCAACTTTAATATGGCTTTTATGGAAGATATAAAATCTGTTTATATTTTAAAGATTATTTTATTAATAAAGCAAAAGGTGTCTTAGAGTACTTTTGTAGGAAAAATATGACTTTAAATAAAAATATTTAAAACTAACAAATTATGCAAACCATTGAAGTCTTTTAGAAAAAGTAGTTTGCTATAAAAGTTAAAAGAAATTGTCACAATATAGCAAAAGAAAGTCTAAAAACCCCAGTATGTGATAATTCAATACCAAAATTTTCCTCCACAAAAGTGCCACCTGATATAAATTTTAATAATCAATAGATGCTAAAAGATTTTTAATCATTATCTCTACCCACTGCTTTCTCATCTAATATTCCCACCCTAGTTTCTAATTCATGGTTTTCATCAGTAAAGATCCATGGATCTGGGAGCAGTGCACCTGGATCTTCAAATCTTATGCAGCCTTCTAGTAACCCTTTTACTTTTTGCTTAACTATAAAGCTGTCAGCCTGATCTGAAAACACAGCTTGTATAAGCATAAAAAAAATGTTCATGTGATGTTTTAATGGTTCACTGTATATTAATTGTAAATAATAGATTTATGTTTCACAGACTGATTTGTACAATCATCACAAAATTCTCCTTTAAATTTTTGTACTTTGTCTTTACCTATCTATATTTATTAGTGATTTCTAATGAGGATATATATATATCGTGTTTTTAAACTATTATACATAATGCATTTGTTTTAACAATTGCACATTAATGATAATACTAGGTGATTTTTGTGTAAACAAATATAAAAGTAAAACAATGAATACCATAATGATAAATTTAAACACAGAAACATATATAATATAGTTTAATATTTTTAATACATTAAATAAATGATAATTTATTTGTTCTCAAGGCAATCTCCTTTTAACAATAAAGATGGAAATCCATCTTCACCTATGATCTAATAAGCATGTAGTAAAAGCTAAAGATTGCAATCTGACTACAGAATAAAATTGTTAACTCAAAGAAGTTTAAATAAACCTCATTAAACTGGTAAATATAATTTATTCTGAAAATAAACTAAAAAATAATCAATTATAATTTTCAAACTGCAATTATAACATTCAAACTGCACTCCAATTATATATTATTTAGATAATAAAATTGTTAATGTTCAAAGCTAGATAGGTTTATAAAATGTAAATATATGAAAGCACTCAACACTTAAATAATATCAATAACAATCAATAATCTTAATCTGTTGTTAAGGCAATCCTCTTTTAATAATAAAGCAAAAAATCCACCTTTATCTATGGTGTATTAAATTTAAATAGACAATACCAATTGCAAATTGACTACAGAAAGTAATACATAATTGGAGTGCATTTTGAAAGTTATAATTGCGGTTTGAAAGTTATAATTGACTATTTATTTGTCTGAAGGTTTGTAATGATGGTATATTATAAGATGTGATATGTTGGACTATTTCCATGATTTATGAGTGAATGTTGAATGTATAGAAAGTTTTAAACTTTATTTAAACTTTCCAAATGCAAGCAACTTATTACTAACCTGTATTGTCTATTTTGTGTGTTATTATTAACAAGTTGTTTGTATTTGGAAAGTTTAAATAAAGTTTAAAGTTTTCTATAAATTCAACATTCACTCATAAATGATGGAAATAGTCCAACATATCACATCTTATAATTGACTATATATTTGTCTACTTTCATGACATGTTGCATCTACTTGTTTAATGAGGTTTATTTAAACTTCTTTGCATTAATAATTTCACTCTTTGCAGTTTGCAATCTTTAGTATCTATATAATCTTATTAAACCATAAATAGAAGTGGATTTCCACCTTTATTATTAAAAGAAGGCTGCCTTGACAACAAACTGAGATTATTGATTGTTATTGGTATTGTTTAAGTGTTGGCTGTTTTCATGTATATATATAGTATAGACAATATACTTGTATTTAAATATTATATATATTGTAACGGGATGGGAGCATATCAAAGTTAGAGTGAACCTAGAGTGATGGAATATTATCATTACCCCCAGTTAATCTGAAAATGAAATAACAATAATTCAAATAATTTACAAAGTATAATAAAGGTAAAATATATTTAAGGGACAGAATGAGAGAATGAGAACTCTCTGAGAGATCAGTGAGAGATCAGCCAGTTAACTCAGAAGAGCAACTAAAAGCATAATTATAAATTCAACCAGCATTATAAAGTAAAAGTAAGTATAATTCAAATACCATTCTTCATCATTAATGGGAATAAACAAATCAGTACAATAAATCAGAATAAAATCAACAGTCCAGCTTGTGACTGGATTTGAACAATAAAAAAATATAAATCAACAGTCAACCTTGTGACTGGATTGGAAATGGGGCTTCTGTAGACCAGGCTAACTTTTGAGCCTTTGCCAGCTTGAGCAATTATTTAAACATAACTTGGATGCACCTACTTAGTGCCCATCCATTAGAATATACAATAGTCAGAAAATCTAAATAATAATGCTGGGACATTAAAACATGCAGATCATCATCAATATTCAAGCCACTTGTAATGGTCAACTATAAACTTAACTCATAAGGCTAAACTAAAATGAAAGTAGTGCAAGGGCTTGAAAGAGTATTCTCTTTTGCACCAACCAGGATGATGATTGATCATTTCTGGATGTCCCAAAAGCACTAAGTACACATCACCATTTATACATTCATACCATGCATGAATCTAGCTCAGAGAACATCAGCTCTATTACTGTATGTGACCAAGAGATGATGGAAACAATTTTAACAATTAAATATAAGTTTATTAATAACAAAAAAATAAATGATTACGGTCTTATAAGGGTTCTGATTTTGAAAAGTATACATAATTATATACACACCAAAATTTTTACATTGATTTACTTGATTAATAAATTAGATTTACTTAAAACTCATTCAGCACACAGGCATGTGGCTTGATACAAAATAAACATGTTTGAATTTACATTTAATTTTTAAAAAATGATCAAAAATTTACATATAAGTGTCTATCTGACACACATTGTTATTTACAATACATATGTGCATGTGCGTGAATTTTCTAAACATATTTGACTTGTTACAAAATAATTATCAAAATCTTAAATTATATAAAATACAATAAATGATTAATGTTTCAGTTAAATGAAATACATTTTACATACTAGGTTTACTGAAACACTTATGTATAATTTGCACAGACGTGCGAAACATTAATTTATCTACAATAAAATTATGAAAGATTATTTTCACAATTTAACCTCTTTGCTGAATATAGTCTTTTTCTTTAAAATAAGAACTATCAAATTTTTGATAGTTAATTGATTTAAAATGTCTTTTTTTTTCCTAGTCTAAAAGATTTTTGGAAATCTTTTTTCTTGACAATTATAACTTTGTCCTTTTTTTTTCTAAATTATAAATATAACTTTAAACAGTTTTTTCTTCATTAATAAATGATTTTAAACTAATATTGTTTTATAGAATAAAAAAAAAAGTATAAATTTTAAGACATCTTTCTGCTTGATGAGTTAATGCTGATGAAGTAGGCAAGGTGAGTTAAAAAAGGGAATACATGAACAGCAGCTCCCCATGCCATGATAAGTAGATAGCCAAGCATGGACTATCAAGTACCCAAGGCTCCATGATGTCATGAGAAAATACCTCATTTTTAAGCATTGCCCCTTCTAAATACCTAGACAGAACATCCTCAAAGAATCCAGAAACAAAATAAAAGGCATTGAGCCAACCCTGCTCATCTCTGTGAGACTTAGGGGTATAAATGAGGTCTATTTATGAGACCAAGGCCTATTCATGAGGCCTATATATATTTACCACTGGATTACTCTGGGAGCTCAACATCTAGATCTAGACAGTGCCGATCGTATACTTCAGAGCATCATGAACACACTGCATCCAGACAACCCTGTTCAACCATACACCCACCATAAACATAACAAGTACAAATTCACACATCACTTTCAAAATGTAATTTTACTAAAGAAATTATTTAAAATTTTGTTATCATATATAACTTTACTCACCACAGCTGTATATATTTTTATCTGTTCTTCTCTGTCTTTGGATACATCTGCACATATATATAATTGATTCTTCAGCAAGCTTGGGTTCCCTGGTAAGTTTAGTTTTAGAGATCATCATCATCAGGAAAAAGTACCATCCATGTATAATGTTGGTCCATAGTTAGTCTCCCATCTGTGTAGAAGTGTTTCAGGCAAGCAGCTGTCTTGGTTTAATAGATTTCAGGCAAGCAACTGTCCTCTCCACATTTAAGGCTATGAATTTCAGCACAAAGAAGTGGGTTATTTTCTCCATGTGAATTCAAACTTCTGCAAAGGAAAACAGTAGCAGTTCCTGAATCAACTGTCCTGCCATCAGCTACATCAGTTTATGGCAGCTATTCTACCAAACTCTATGGTCAGCTAAAACCAACTGCTGCACTTGCAACAAAATATTGTAACCAACTTTTCAGCTGACCGTTCTTACAAAAATTATTATCCAGACTGGAGCTAATTTTGTTATCAGCCCTTTTAAAAGTTTAATTTATAAAACATTATTTTAAATCAGAGCTATTATTTATTATTTATTTATTTTTTTATTTCAATGAATGTAGAAAATATCTACTATAATTTTTGTCTATGTTTATTTCTAGTTTTCCTTTCAACTTTATATATATATATTTATACACACACACTATATTAGTGTGTGCTATGTAATCCAGCTGGTTACAATATATATATATATACAATTTTAATGCACAAATCAGCGCATAACAGCAGAGCTTCTTCAAATTAAATCACAATTTATTATAAACTTAATATAAATTATAATACATAATAAATAATGCCCGAGCGCTTTCAAGAGAACTTAGCTCTCATAATCATGATTATGAGAGCTGAGAGCTAAGTTCTCTTGAAAGCACTCGGGCATTATTTATTATGTATTATAATTTATATTAAGTTTATAATAAATTGTGATTTAATTTGAAGAAGCTCTGCTGTTATGCGCTGATTTGTGCATTAAAATTGTATATATATAGTAGGCAGCTGAGTGTGAAATAATTTCTTTTTACAATATATATATATATAACTACAGACATAGTATTCACTAAATGAGATTTAGAGTGTATATTTGGGCTAGAGATAATATCTAGTTTAATGAAATATTTTCATAATGTGATTTGTATCAAAGTTGTGAATACAAAATGTTTAACATTTGTAATTAAACTATAGAAATTTGCTGTCTATATCATATTAAACAAATGATGAAAATATGTGTAAAAAATGGTGATCTGGATGTAATGGTGAGTACTTATTTAGCACAAAATATGTATCTTGGGAATAACTTTTTATATGTCTTTGGTCATAGGTTTGAGGAATGTGTGATGAAGTAGATATTTGAAATATATCTAAATATATATAAATGACAAATTTAAGTACATCTAAAAATATGTATATAGAATTAATTATGGCATGTACTACATATGTCTTACTCATTTGAAAAAGTGACATTGAGGTTTTAAAATGAATCTATAATGAAAGAAGCTGATCTGATTTCCAAGCTGATGGATTGTTGTAATAAGATTGAGCTAAGGTGAATGATGCACTGATAAAAACAAAAATTGAAATATATTGGAATGGTACACAATAAAAATGGAATGGCATGGGAAGATAAAATAACATTATTATCTGCAATGAATAAATAAAATATAGAATGAGAAAATCTATATAAAAGGAATAAATATATAAGAAGTATAAAAATCAGCAATTGGAATAATAATATAAATAATTATAACAATTATATTTATAATATGCATCACCATCATTAACAAAAATAGTCAACAATAACCCCTTGTTAATGGGTTAAAAAGATTCAATAATCAATGCTAAATTTAGAGCATAATATACAGAAATCATCTGGATGCACTTACTTAAGTACTAAAGTATCTATCATAAAATTAATTCTGAAATCCTGAAACATGCTGATCATATCAATGCTCTGGTCACATGGACTATAAGTGTACAGGTCAACTATCAATTCTAATCTGTAAATTAAAAAAATAAATTGCAGTGCACTTTAAAGATGATTGCACTCTTCAGAGAATTATCTGGATGTCCAAACACTAACATAAACTGTCATATATAAATAAATTAGCCTTTGTTACTCTATATCTAGTTCAAGATCACAAGGACCCTAGGAGCTGTGATTGTAAGCAAGAGAAAAGATATATATATTTACTCTATATTGATTTGAATAATTTTACAAGATAATTTGCAAATCCATAAACACACCATGCTATAATAAAATCAAGTTTTTCACACTGCCAATTCAAGAACAGATAGCTAGAGGAATAAAGACATAAACGCTATTATTTTTTAAAACTTAAATAATTAATAAACTAACAATTAATTGAAAAAAGGTAGGATAAAATGATAATTCTGATTCTCATACATTTTATCAAAAGATATAATTTTATATTGAAAAACCAGTTGATTTTTATTATACTATAATAATTAACCTTTACATTCTGGTTTATTCTCCTCTTTTTAATAATAAATATGAAACAATATTTCACAAACAAGAGATAAAAAGATTTAAATGAGCTAAAATCCTTTTTTACAATTTTGAAAAAAAAATCAAATAAACAGAAAATATATTGAAAAAAATTAATAAAAGTTATTAATTATTACCAATTATTATTTATATTAAAAGGTATTTATAAATATATATATATGCTACAAGACTTTTTGCCATGGATTTTTGAATCCTTCTTTGATAGTTGTAATTTTCAATTTTTTTTCATGTTGGGTTCCATTGTTGAGTTTATATAATACTCCTTTTAGGAGTCCATCTATAAACTGTTCCTTTTATAGACGAAAATTTCCATTATGATAAATTTTCTATTAACACAGATTTTCAGAGTAATGTATGCAGTAAAATTAATTCATTTTTACAATATATTTTCATGTTTCAGACTGGATGAATTTAATTTTTTTTCAATGTAATAATTTTTAGATTAAGTTTTACTGGATGACTTTATCCATTTTTTCTATCTACAAATTTGTGGTTAGGCTAATGCAGAATGAAACAGTCATGCTTTTTCATAGAAACAAGGTTTGTTGGAGATTTCTCTAGGTATATTGTTCTTCTACAATTTATTTCAATAAACAGTTTTAATACTTGAGCCATGTGCACTGCTTGATAGCATTTATTTGCAAAATCACATAAAATGTAATGTTACTGGACCATCATTTTTTGGATTACTTAATGTTGTATCTTTTATTTTTAATTTCTAATTTTTATTACTTTTTTTTAAATTGTTCTTGTTTTACCTTTTTAAAACATTTTTTTAAAACAATTTTCAAGTGAAATCAGACATGGAGTGCTTTACATAATGAAATTTACAAACCAACATTATTTTTAAAAAAAACATAAGCTTTACCTTTTTCTGGAATGCATTAATTACATTTTCCAATTACATTATAAATGTCAGTGCACTGGAATGTGCAGGCCTAGGACCTGATGTTTTTGATGATCCAAAGGATTGTCCAATAGATGCACTAGTAATGAGCAAACTAAGCTTATGATTTACAAAACAACATGCAACCTCAGCCATTTCATTTGTCATATAGCTGTTCTGTAAATGTACCTTTTTGCGTGAATTTCTGTCAAATTGTGCTTTCTTATATAATTTTTTCCACCTTGGCAATGGTCTTACAATTATTATTATGTAATATTGCATCAGGTAAAGTGTAATATCATTACTTTGAATGCAGATTGCAAGTGTTATGGTCAGTTGAATTCTATACACCCTCACATGATATGGTAGCAATATCTGAAATGTGCACATTCTGCATAGTATCATAAAGCACATCAGCAGCCTGTAATATTTGTGTCTAAATGCAATATAGGCCCACTAATGGCTAATATGAACAGAACTGTTCTATAAGCCATAACTTGGGACATGTAAACAGCATTTTTATGTAATTTTTCACATAATACAATACCATCAAGTGGTGCACATAGATAAAGGATAAATACCCAATAAACAAGTTACATAGTGGGCTTTGGTTACTGTTAGCTTTAAACTAAAACTTTATACATGGTTTTCTGAAATTCATTTAAAAATTATTTATTCTTAATTCAAACAACAAAATTATTTCACAGTGTTTTCTTAACAATGGAACTGCTGCTACTGTTTTTTTAATTGCTGAACCAAAAATGACTTCTTCTTACAAGAACAGGCACTGCTTTAACTTGTCCTCATATTATTTCTTTGGAACAACTTTGTATCCACCCAATCACATCTTATTTCAGACAAAACAGCATTAAACAGTGATCAGTTGATCTATTTTTGCACAGTTATTTGGTTATCTCTTTTCTTTTTTTAATTAAAAAATGTTCCTATTACCAAAAAATCATCCTGTAGTTATCTTTTCTTCTAATTGCCAAAAACTCAAAATAATTGTTAATTACACTTTGATTTGAACAACATTACTTTTTGGTTTAAAGAGAGATAAAAAGAAAAAAACATTAATTAAATAAAATAGTATTTCTTAACAATAATGGGAAACCCTTTTTTTCTTTTCAAAACTTGATAAAAAGTGGATCTAACTTTATTTATTTATTACTTCTTAAAAACTTAAAATTAATCAATAAGTAACTGAAGAAAAAAAAATTATTTATTACCTTTTTAAAAAAATAATTAAATCTAGTAAATAAAATTACTAAAAAGAGAGAATAAAAAATTATTTATTTGTTTAACTTTTTTATACATTCTCTTTACAACTACTCTTATAATTATAAATATTCATATTAAAATTTTTAAAATGTTTGGAATTTTCATATCATTTAAAAAATAAAAAACCATTAAATAAGTTAATGTTTGTTATTAAATAAAAGAAACATGACAAAATAAAAGCTTGTCATTTTTCCATTCTAATATTATTGATTCTAATAAGCTTGTAATATCTAACATGATTAGAGTTGACCCATGTCAACAATATTACTATATAATCAAAACAAGTTATAAATTTCATAACTTGCCTTTAAGCTTGCATTTTATGATCACTAGATGGAGCTTTACCAATAGCTCCTAACAAGCTTTGTTTACATAAATGCTGAAAGAGATAGAATTCAAAATTTCTATCAATGTCACCCACCTCCAAACCAGCTGGTTTCAATCTTATTGGCTCATGTCAGTGAAGACCTGGGAGACTCGAAACTAGATCTAAATACCAACTCTAAAATCAGTATTTATCAAACACATTTCTATCAGTTTGAAAGCATGAAATTTATCAAACACATAATATCTTCAAATCCAGCTTAACAAACTAGATAGCTATATGGGTCTGAAAACAGTTCAGCATATTGTAAAAGCCTCTGCAATATATAGCATTGCAAAAACCTTCAAAGGTACTGATAATCAAAACAAGCTTAAAGATAAGTTACAAAATTTATAACTTGTTTTGATTATCATAAATGTACCTTTGAAGGTTTTTGCAATGCTATATATTGCAGAGGCTTTTACTATATGGTGAAACTGAACTGTTTTCAGACCCATATAGCTATCTAGTTTGTTAAGCTGGATTGGAAGATATTACATGTCTGATAAATTTCATGTTTTTAAACTGATAAAAACATGTTTGATAAATGCTGATTTTAGAGTTGATATTTAGATCTAGTTTTTAGTCTCCCAGGCTCCCACTGACATGAGCCAATAAGCTTGAAACCAGCTGGTCTGGAGATGGGTGACAACAATAGAGATTTTGAATTCTATCTCTTTTAGCATTTATGTAAACAAAGCTTGTTAAGAGCTATTGGTAAACTCCTAGTGATCATATATATATATTTTTATTTATTTATATATATATTATAATCCAAAATTAAGATTACTATTATGATAATATCCAAATCATGGAGTTATAAAGCCTAAAATCATTGACAATGAATCTCTAACTGTACGATGCCAAAATAATAGAACAAACACTTTACACTATAGGTTATGCCCAGAAGGATTATCAAATGCTATATGCTATAACAAAAAGAAACCACAAAGGATATAATAGCAATTAAGAAACATCATAAATATAATGTACAACATTTAGCAAATTTTAAGAGGAGGAAAACTCCCAACTCACTCTCACAAATTACAAGGAGACTTTTAATATTGGAAGCATACATGATAAATGATTACGTTATATTAAATCCTCTTTTTTCTAACACCTCTTCCTACTACATCATATCTAATATCAGTCATCAGCATCTCATTGCCATGGTCAGATCTACATGTATCTCATTTGATAAATAACAATATGTTTTCTTATACCACCAAACATCATATGATCACCATTTCTTATGCTTGGCTATGTAAATTTTAAACTTCTTTTAGTTTCAGTTTCAAACTTCGGTATCTGAAGAAAATTACTTAGCAGTAGACGTTGAACTTTATGCAAAATAAAAATTTGTTATGTAACTGAATAAAATTAATTAGGTATTTTTTCATACACTGGACAAGCCACTTGATGGTGCTATTTTTATGTAAACAAAGACAAATATAACAGTTCCAGCCCAATGTAATATTTTTGTTTAGCATATTTTATTAATATAATTATTTCAAAAGCTTTATTTGTTTTTTTATGTGCTGTTTTTTGTTTTTTAAAAAAACCTATGTTTCTTTATTATTTTTTGTCACATTTTTTGATTTTGTGCATTTGTTGTTGTTTTTTTTTAAAAAAAACAACAACTAAGATTTAATACAATTAAAAACATTAACACACCTCCTTTGACTGACTTTCTTCATTTGGTTTTTATTTGCTGTTACTTTTTTTTTTTTCAATTAAGAAATGAGAAAGAGAAAGAAAATTAACCCTTTCTAGCTTCTTTCAGGGATTTCCTTTCTGGTTATTACTTTTTTATTTGCTTTGGGATTAAAGAAAATAAAAAGAAAACATGACTGTTATTTGTAGTTTGTGATTTAATGAAGTAAAAACCTAAGCCTAACATTTACTACTTTTTATTTATTTCTTGAAATATAACATTTCAAAACCTCATTTTATTGACTTTTTTATTGGGTTTAATGTATTGTTTTTTTTAAAAACCTACATTTCTTTACTTTTTTTTTCCAGATTTTTGGATTTCATGCATTTGTTTTTTTTTTTAAAAAAAAAAACCCATGACATTTAATACAATTAAAACATTAACACACATCCTTTGATTAACTTTGTCATTTGTTTTTTATTTGCTGTTATTTGTTGTTTTTTTAATTTAAGAAATGAAAAAGAGAAAGAAATTAAACTATTACGCTTTCTAGGTGTTTTTTTTTTTTTGGGGGGGGGGGTCCTTTCTCCATTTTTACCTTTTTTTTTTGCTTTGAAATGAAAAAAAGTAAAATGAAAACATTATTGTTATTTTTAGTTTGTGATTTAGTGAAGTGAAAAACTAAGCCTAACATGTACTACTTATTATTTATTGTTTGAAATACAGCATTTTACAAATTCGATCAGAAACTGTACATATTCCATTCCATAGGTTTTAAAGTTAAGCCAGATTTTTATACACACACACCCTTATCCACACACATGCACAACAAATAAGAATTAAAAGAAAACAACTAAACAGACAGAACTTAAAATTTTGCATGTCAGGTGTTTTTTTGTTCTCACAATGAATACAATATTTGCATTTGAGCTATTGCAAAGCTTATTCATACATGCACTTTTGAGATTGGACAGGTGTTTTGAGTTTTGCAGGACAATCTCTAACATCATGATAATTCTCAGTAGGTATTAGTACATGAATTACAGTGTTTACAACTTATACAAAATGCACAATAACACAGTTCTGGACATTTTAAATCAAGCAGCCATCATACCACATGATATCAATATATAAACTCTCACAATTTGCATAAAGAATTGCAACACAAGGCAGTTGGGCATGTGCATTCTCATAGAAACAGCACCATCTAAGAGAAAAACTGGAAATATTAGGTTTTATTCTGCCTAAAGTCACCATCAAGTGGCCTTAACCAGCAACTTCAGTTTGAGGCTGCATAAATGGCTTAATTCTGTTGGTTTGCAGAGAAACAAAATCCTCAAGAGGCTTGTCCAATGTAATGAAAAAGAACCTTTAATTATTAATCAAATAAATTTCTCCCCAAACCAAGTAGAAAATATTAAAATAAGAAGTAAGCACATGTGTGCAACTCTCCATCTATTTATCATGCTGATCATGTGAGTGATTTTTTGAATGATATTGACATTAGATCAATCTCTTCCTTGACTTTAATTCATTAAAGTTTAAAGATTAACTGGTGTTTTAAAAGACATTGCTAAAAATAAACTCATTTTACATAATTGCCTAGATTTTTAATTTTAAAATATTACATTTTAAGACAATTATTTTCAAAATTAAAAATTATTACAATAAAAATAAAACAAAACATTGTATAGTAAATTATATTATTTTTAATTAAAATATTAAATTACTTTATTTTTTTAAACATTCTTATGCAATATTTAATAATGATGAAGTTCCCAGAATAGATTTTAAAAAAGACTGTTAAAATAAATATTTATTTAAATAACTTTTAATAATGCAATCAGGAAATTAAAATTGAAATTTATAATTCAAAAACATGCACATGTTTACTAGTGCTTTTATTTAAAATAAGTAGCTTTTACTAAAAAATTAATTCTTTATCTTCTTTAATTAATTAACTAAAATTTATTTAGTTGACTTAATCTTTATTACAACTGACATTAAGAAAAATATACCTTTTATTAAAAAACAAATAAAATGCATTCTTATGAACAAGTAATTTAAATATTAATAATGATCATTAAAGATTCAAACTTAGCTTTAAAGTTTAATTCTAACATTGATTTTTACATACTAGTACTTTTATTAAAATAGTTTTGATTCTTAATAAGATTAACTCATTAATATTTATGATAAGAATATCTGTAAACTAGGCAATTGAAAGTTTTTAACAACTACATATGAGTTTAAAACTGCAGTGCTCAAGGTAAATAAGAAAAATATATGTCTATGCAGCACTAATGTATAAAATACATATAATAATTGTATAGAGTAAAAATAATAACATTGTACAATGATTATGAATAATAATCATTTAGTGTATAATGATTATGTATAATACTTGTATTTAATGATTATATACAATAACTCAAGGTATGGGTAACTATCATTTAAACTCATATATAATAATAAAACAGGTGAAATAAAATAGCAATGTTATTAGGTCACAGAGTTGCATATCTGCCTTATAAGATCAAAGAACCATGAGAAACTCTATATATGGTGAGGTATTAAAGAACACCATGAATGGTAAGAGGTATATTAAAATACTTTGTATGGCAAGGTATGTAAAAATTTCCATTTATGATAAGGTATATAAAAGACTCAGGAAGTCTTAAAGAATATATAAACTCCCAGAACCCAGTATATGGGTTCAGTTGTTATTGTAACTCAGAAACTCCTGCCTCTGTAAGTCAAAATACAGAACTAAAGTTTATTATGTGCAGCTCATCATCATCTTTTATTATTTTAAGCATTTTAAATAGGCTTTGTAAACTTGTAAATATTCTCAAATGTTATTTAAATTAAACTATTACCTTACCATCTCAATTATTCCCTTGTCAATTATTTACTTGTTGCTTTCAGATGCAATAAGATATTAAAAATAACTTTTAAAGTAATTAAAACTTATGAAAGCTCTTACAAAACAGCTTATAAAAGGTATTGATATTTGAATCTTAATCCTAACAAGTTGGCTTGCTATAGAAAATAATTTATTGAAAAAACAAATATTTTTTCAACATGAAACAATTTGATAGCTGGAGATTTTGCTTTAGTAAAAAGCTAAAGGTTACAATACTTTCATTCTTATAGGGAAATTTTTTTTGACATATTATCAATCATTAATATAAACAAATTTTAAATAGCACTTCAAAAATAATTAACACACTATCATACAATATATGGTCAATTTGATTCTCATTTTAAATTCTTAAAGCAATCATTCATTCCCCTGAAGAATGGATTTAAAGCTGTATGCATTATACATTAATCTAATTTATACCAGCTATTGTTGGCATTGTTTGTATTCCACTAGTAGAATGTTGATTAATGACATTGTCTTTTTTAATTCTAGGTCTACTCTTATGAGAGCCATTCCTAAGAATAAGGAGCTGACCTATTATTGTGAATACAATTCTATATTTAGTGTCTGCTCTGCTGGTATTGCATAGCATACAAATTTAAACTATTTACAGAGTAAAGGGATTTTATAAGCACTTTAGGTTTGTTATCAAGACTTCATTCAATTATTTCAAGTGAATCAAGAATTTCAGCAACATCTTCAATTGTATATATGTCAGAAGCTATTAAAATCAGTTCAACATGCTTTGGAAGATTGTGCCTAAGTATCCAAAGTCTTTGGTGCTCAGACAAGGGAAGGCTGTTAGTGTTTTCAACTTAATGATCTGACCTCTAAAGAACTGGGTATATCTGCCTTTGTGCATAGTGTACTTCTCCTGAGAGACCTGATAATGAATTTTATCCTGTCAGTCCTCTACCCAGAAGCTTGACAAGATTAAATATTTGTAATCCCCCTAGGTTTGCAGTTTTGAAAACAGGAATAACCATTATTATTTGGCAATTGTGTATAAGTGATTACTGGCTATGGCTACCTTCTCAGTTTCAGATAGATCGCACAACAACTCCTCTAGGTTCTGTTAGTATTGAAAGGAATTCTTTAAATACTCACCCTGGAATATCTTCATTTTAAGAAGTTTAAGAACTATGGAATTCCCATTCTATTTTCAGGACTATAATCTAGGCCTTAAATTTTATCATTGTCATGTTCTGGTAGCACTTTATACTATAAAACATGCATTCCATTGAATACCTTTCTTTGACTTCAGTCTTAACAACATGCTTATCTCTAGGTCTATGGTTATTCCTAATAAAATTAAAATTCTGCTCTTTAAAATTTCCTTCTATCAACATTCTCAAATTTAGAATTGAAATTTATATTTTCAAATAGCTCCTCAATAAATTCATTCTGTTTATCTTTAAATATATTTATTTATTTAGCAAAATTATTATTTTGCTCTATTTTTTGTCAGGCAAAATCTCTAACTTATGGACATCAATCAAGTCATTTGGGATTTGTATCTTTAGATAAAAAGTAAAATTCTTTACTTCACAAACTTCTACTTTAGATTCATTTACTGATTCAATAAGCTCTTGTTTCATCTTTTATAAACTTATATTTATTTGAGATTGTATACTATAATCAATACAGAATAACTTAACTTAGGTACTCTCCTGATACTTCTCTATTTCTGTATTTATATTAGCTTGTTAATTTGAACCTATGATCTAATTACAATTTAAATTGTTCTACAATCTGATTCAATTGCATTTCAATGTTTCTCATTTTATTGTCCATCCTTAACATATGTTCACATAACATTTCATTGGTTTCTTAAATCTTTAATTCCAAACTACTTAATTTAAAATTTGATTCATTCTGATACTGAATTAAACACCTCCTAATACCTTCTAATTTTTTATCAGAATTTTCCTTAGATACATAACAGTTCAGCTCCATTGCTTAGAAACACTGATCAAAAACCAATAGTTTCCTCTCTATCCTTTATTAATTTACTTTCAAATTCTTCTTTGATATCATTTTTAAGATGCTCTTGTGATTCTGATATTTTATCAACTAATTTATTTTCTGACAATGTTAAAAACATTTCAAATTTGTCTTCCAAAGATTTTTGAAAAGACTTCAACACTTCTTGGAAGTTTCTTAATCTCTGTTTGTGAACTGTCAATTTTATTCTTATGAGATTCTCTGATCTCTTTTCAAAATTTCAATTTTATCAATTTTATTCTCAAGAGATTCTTTGATTTCTAAAAGTATTTGCATTATTGATTTTTAAGATGATTTACTTTGGATCTCTCCAAAATCACAAAAATTAAGGGATACCAAAATTCAAGGGTTTTTTCCTGCTCAATACTTTGAGTGCTTGGGGAAAATAAGTGTTGAATCCCACTCAACTCATCTACATTTTCTTCCAGATTACTCTTTATAATTTATTTTAAAAATTGTCATTAATAATTTTGCTTTAAGAATTTAATAAACCATTATCGTAATATATCCAAGCACCAAAAAAATCTAAACATAATGTATTAACTTTTTTGAATTTTAAAGAATAATATAATACATTCCCTTATAAATCTACCTCAAATCTAATTACTATACATATCATTATAAATATATATTTTATGTAATATTATCATCATCAAAAATCTTTCACAATACTGTTAATAATTGACTACTGATTAATTAAATATTTGCCATTATCTAAAGCAGTAGTCTTCAACCACCGGTCTGCGGCCCGGTGCTGGGCCGTAGAAGTTTTTTGCTGGTCCGCGATAGACTGGCAAGAAAGTTTTAATAACAAAATAATAAGACTTTAAACTTTTAATTAATATAAACAATTTTTATTTATTTTTTTCATCGCACTTTTACCTGATTAAAAAAAAAAGAAACAGAACAAAATATAATCAGTCATACATAAATTAATTTGTTTTTCTAGTTATAACAGATGTTTATGAGAGGGGGGGTAGAATTAAATTTTTTATTACTTTTCTAAAAAAATTTTTAAAAAAAAGTTTTTTATTATACAAACTCCATATATATATATAACTTCATCTAAGGCTAAGCTGTTTACATCTTTAAGAAAATTTATCTATAGACTTCTGCTGGTCCATGAAACCTTATCCTTATTTTTGCCAGTCCGCGAATCCTTATTCTTATTTTTACCAGTCTGCAGGTGTGAAAAGGTTGAAGACCACTGATCTAAAGAGTACATGTCATTTTGTCAAAAATCACTTTAAAATTTTATCAAATGACCAAATGATTGCAATAAATATAAAATAACTACATTATAATTATTATCTTACTGAGGCATTGAAATCTGATTATACAATTGAATACAAACACATAACAATAAGCTACTTTATGCATACTATACTAATCAAGTGATAATACTACTACCAATTGATTGAGCCATAATGTTGGGCACCAAAATTATATAACCCAAAATTAAGATTGAGATTGAAATAATATCTAAATCATCAAGATATAATGCCCAAAATCATCAACAATGAATCATTAGCTATGTAATGCCAAAATAATGTAATGAAAACAATACATTATAGGTTATGCTCAGATGGTTTACCAAATGCTACATGCTACAATAGAAAAAAGCCGCAAGGATAATATCAACTAAGAAACAATGTAAATATAATATGTAACATTTAGCAAATTTTAAGGGAACTCTCAAATCATTCTCACAAATTACAAAGAGAATCTTAATATTGGAAGCATACATCATAGAATGGTTAGGTTATATTAAATTCCCTTCATTCTAACACTTCTTCCTACTATATGACTTATATACAATGATCCGCATCTCATTTCCATAATCAGGTCCACAATTATCCCTTTAATTTTCTTATATTTGTGCCAGATTACCTTTTGAAATCAATTTTCTTTTGAAAAAATAATTTTTTAATATATATTTCTGTAAATTAAAATCTCAGGATTTTATAATTGAAACTTTATAATGTTGAAAATGTACTCTTTTTCCCATTTAAGGATTAGTAGGCAACAACTGGAATCCTAGTAATAATATGGGGAGACATTCTGTTATCTATAAGATGTCTACCTAAACTATAATAATAATTATAAATTTTAAAGAAAATATTTTATTTAAAGTAAATTCATAAAAAAACTCATAATTTGGAATATATGAGTGGATAAATAATTTTATGGATACTCAGGACACCATACTAATAACTCCTACTAAATCATTAATTATTGATTTGAGATAAATAATTTGTATCACTTACACTTATGATGTATAATTAAAAATAACTTTCTGAATAAAATAAAATAAAATAATTTATACAAACCTCTTTTTATTTAAGGAATACATTTGTTTAAGTAAATAAAAAAAAATATTTCTTAGATGCTGTCTTAACATCTACATATAAATTGGAACAAAGTGATTATTATATTGAATTTTATATGTTAATGTACTCTTAATGTTCAATATAAAATGTAACTCCATAATAGATTTATAATAGTAAGATTTTTGGACAATATATGTAGCTGGTGATAGAAAAATTATGAAACCAAAATTAACAATAAAAACAACATTTATTTTAACAATAAAGACATTGAACAGATAACAACTTTGGATATCTACAATATCACAAAAGGAATTATTTAAACATTCTACTGTACAATTCAATGCAGAGGAGAATTATGATTTTTAAAAGTTTACAGATAAAATAAATTAAATTTACAGATTCAATAATAATGACAATTATTATCCTTGTCTGATTAATGAAAACCTTTCTCAATATTAATGTTATAAGAAAAAGTTCTTTATTTTTACAATACAATAATACAATTGTGTTATCCCCAAAATGAGTACATTTAAATTTTAGATAAAATATACCAATACAGTTGTGGGATAAATACTGAAAGAAATCCATATAATTTATTGAGGCCCAAAATTACAACTTCAATTTTTAAAATAAATGTTTATTAGTTGTACATCCTATAATACTGACAAAGCACAACAAATAGACCTACATATAAAAAATAATCAACAACCTACACTCAAAATATTAAAGTATGACAGAAGAGCAAGATGACATTCCTCAGAACTAACTACAATATCAATTGCCAAAATATAGCCATGGTGGTACATCACATATGGCTTTATACAAAAAATACATGATACAATACCTCTGCAATTTAAAGACAAATAAGGCAATGCAAAATAAATATATGGCATGAACTCAAAAAATACCTACTTTTGAGGACAATAAATATACTAGGACTTAGTCTTTAAACATAAGAACAATGAGAATGAATCATCGAAAATATAATAAAAGCAATAACAATTGCCATAAATAAATCATTTTATACTTAAATATGAGATACAAAAAATATAACTCACAGAATATATTATAATAAGAGAGAAATAGTAATAATCTCTTTATAAAACATGTGCTAAAAAATTAATATCTAAAAGAGAGAGAGAGAAAGCTAAATCTCCTGGAAAACACAATGGCAAGATACGCATGTACAATTAAAAAACAAGAGATAGATTAATATTATATTAATTACCTGATGTGTAATACCAATAATGTAAAAATTATTTGCCAAATCTGGCTTAATAAAAACATGGGCTAAAATAAAGTTAGAATACACACCATCTTCATCTTTTTCAGCATAAACATATACATTTAAATGAATAAATAACTCATGACAAGGAACAAATAACATTTCAAAGTATAGTCTTATAACAGAAATATATTATGTGAACTTGTGGATAATATAACTTACAAATGATTAATAAAATCATAACAGACAAAATGCATAAAATAAATAAAATTAAATACTTGGTAAATTACAATATCATAATATTAAAATTTAAATTTATATCTAGTTTACCAAAAATAAATATATAAAAGTCCTTTATTCTAGGTGTTCTACCATTCAACAGGATACAGTCTCTGTATTTACTAATCTGCCAATACTAATAATTTCTCCAACTTGTTAAAACACAGCAAACTTAAATTATTGGTACAGCATTCAAATATTTCTATGAAGTAATAGATTTTCTGGTAAACATGAGCACAAAATTCATTCATGACCATTCAAATTTCATGAAAAATATTTCAAATAAAGCACAAATAATAATGATGCATCTACAACATTTCATAAAATTTATTACTTCTCATTATCTCATTTTAAAACATATATTGAAGATAATACTTGAAGAACATTTATTCTTTTGACATAATACAAATTCCATTGTAGAGCAGAAATTATAATAATAATAATAATAATAATAATAATAATAATAATAATAATAATAATAATGATGATGATGATGATGATGATGATGATGATAGTAGTAGTAGTAGTAGTAGTAGTAGTAGTAGTAGTAGTAGTAATAATAATAATAATAATAATAATAATAATAATAATAATGAAGAAGAAGAAGAAGAAGAAGAAGAAGAAGAAGAAGAAGAAGAAGAAGAAGAAGAAGAAGAAGAAGAAGAAGAAGAAGAAGAAGAAGAAGAAGAAGAAGAAGAAGAAGAAGAAGAAGAAGAAGAAGAAGAAGAAGAAGAAGAAGAAGAAGAAGAAGAAGAAGAAGAAGAAGAAGAAGAAGAAGAAGAAGAAGAAGAAGAAGAAGAAGAAGAAGAAGAAGAAGAAGAAGAAGAAGAAGAAGAAGAAGAAGAAGAAGAAGAAGAAGAAGAAGAAGAAGAAGAAGAAGAAGAAGAAGAAGAAGAAGAAGAAGAAGAAGAAGAAGGGAAGAAGAGAAGAGGAAGAAGAAGAAGAAGAAGAAGAAGAAGAAGAAGAAGAAGAAGAAGAAGAAGAAGAAGAAGAAGAAGAAGAAGAAGAAGAAGAAGAAGAAGAAGAAGAAGAAGAAGAAGAAGAAGAAGAAGAAGAAGAAGAAGAAGAAGAAGAAGAAGAAGAAGAAGAAGAAGAAGAAGAAGAAGAAGAAGAAGAAGAAGAAGAAGAAGAAGAAGAAGAAGAAGAAGAAGAAGAAGAAGAAGAAGAGGAGGAGGAGGAGGAGGAGCAGATTTAAAATGAAACAAGTGAAAACATGATAAACTTGAATAAAAATGTATAATTCAATAACATTTATATTTTGTTCATATAGTATATGAGTTATTCCAGTTATTTAGTGGCAGCTACAATTTAAAAATAATAGTAATAATTTTTAAATAAATATGCCAATAATATTTTATAATAATATTTTTAAAAGTACATAGTCATATAATAAAATTTAAAAACAATAGAGTAAGTCCATAATCTTAATTTCACAGAATTAGGAAATATATTTCCTAACTGTATTCTAAAATAGATATAAAAGGAAGTTATTGTGAGTGAGTAATTTCTCTTTTGCTGTGACACTAAAAATAAGAAAATAAATATTATTTTAAAATTGAAATAAGAAATTTATAAAATTTCCATTATCATTAAGCAGGCTTTCCTATTGGGAATTAAATAGCCTAATCATGTAACAGATGAAAAATTCCAAAGAAAACCTTTTTAAAAAAAAAAAAATTTAAAATAAAAGCATTTTTTAAAAATATATGTTGCTAAAGAATATTCAAACATTTACACTTTTTATTCTCAGAATGTCATAAAATTATGAGCAAAAACATTTTTATACTACTAAGAATTGCTTTAAAATACCTACAATAGCATAAAGTCTTTAGCAGTCTTAATATTCCAATACATAAAACATTCAACAGATAATAATTAATATTACTAAAGAGAAAATAATCAATAAAAGTCTTTATGTAATAATGATGAATCATAATGAATTCCCTTGAAGAGTACATTTTGTATAAAAATACCTCAACAATTATTGTTAAATATTTAGTTAAAATTTCCATTGTTTTTTGACTATGCAGATTTTAAACTTCTTTTACTAATTTCAGCTTAGAATTTCAGTGCTTGAAGAGTTAGCAGTATATGTTTATTTTTAAGCAAAATAAAAATTTGTTATAAAGAATTGAACTAAATAAAATTAATTATTAATCAAGTAAATTTTTCCTGTAAAAATTATCAAATCGAGTAGAAAATATTAAAATAATAAATAAGTAAATATGTGCAATTCCCCATTTATTTATATTGCTCATCATGTAACTGATTTTATTGGATGAAATTGACATTAGATTAATCCCTTACTTATCCTTAATTTATTAAAACTTAAAGATTAACTGGTATCTTAGTAGACATCACTAAAAATACTCATTTACAAAATTGTCTAGATTTTTAATTTTAAAATATTACTTTTTAAGACAATTATTTATAAAACTAAAAATTATTACAATGAAAATAAAGTGAAATACTGCATAATGAATTACATCATTTTTAAATAAAATATTAATTTACTTTATTCTTTTTAAACACATTTATACAATATTTAAAAAAGGTGAAGTTTCCAGAATAGATTTTAAATAAGACTTTTTAAAATAAATATTTAAGGATAACTTTTAATATTGCAATCAGCAAACATACTTATACATGCTTACTAATGCTTTTTTAAATTTAAAATTGATAGCTTTTACTAATAAATAAATTCATTATCTTCTTTAACTAGCTAACTAAAATTTACTCATTTGATTAATCTTTATTACAACTGGCATTAAAAAATATATACTTTTTATTAGCAAACAACTTAAATAAAATGCATTTTTAAAAGCAAATAATTTAAATATTAATAATGAGCATTAAAGATTCAAACTTAACTTTTAAAGTGTAATTCTAGCATTGATTTTTACACACTGATATCTTTATTAAAATAGTTTTCACTCTTAATATTTTTCTAACATTAGCTCATTAATATTTAGGGTAAAAAATATCCCTAAACTAGGCAATTGAAAGTTATCTACAATTATATATGAGTTTAAAATATTACTATAAGATATTTAAAATAACTTTTGAAGTAATTAAAACGTATGAAAGCTCTTACAAAATAATTTATAGAATGCATTAATATTTATCAAATCCTAACAAGTTGGCTTGCTATAGAAATTAACTTACTGAACTTTTTTTAAAATACTAAACAATTAAATAACTGGAGATTTGGCTTTACTAATAAATCTAAAGTTTATTATATATGATTATATTTTAGAAAATAACATGTATGCACTTACTTATGCATATATATACACACACACACATGAAGGAAATAAATAAACACAGAATGAAATATCCATGTGCAGAAAATAATTATGTGAATAAAAATTTTATATATATAGTAAATACACACTGATGTATTTATTTAATTAATTTTCCCTTTGTTAGAAAACAGATTCCTTTATAAATTCATTGAGGAGGTAATCCCCCCAAAAATTATAAATAAAACAATAAGATTTTGCATATAAATGAGGTTGATAAGATATAAAAGAGATAAGCCTCTCTCTTACCATTACTCTTGTTTTGAAGAAATCGAAGACAAAAAAACAATTAATAACTATTAAGTTAAAAATTATATAAGGAGGGTGAATTCTTTTAAATTGTTTTGATTCATTAAAAGTTATGCAAATATTCATTGTATTCAGATATTATTTTAATATAGATCACTAGACCTAAGCAAATACATATCATCTTTTATCCTTGGTGCATTGTCCAGTTTTTATTCATTAAGTATGAGAAGCTGCTAGGAAGAAAAAGAAACGGAATTTTCCAGATAAATTATCAAGAAAGTTGTTTGTTTCAAATAAAATAAAATCCTAACACTACATGTAACTATATTCAACATTTGTGTTATAATATTAAAAGAAAAAATATATTCAAAGGAGGAAGAAAGACTTTCAAGATGCAAGGATAAGATAGTCTAGAAGGAAAAACTAATGTTTTTTTATATTTTTATTAATATTCAAGACGTATAAATAAAATATTTTATTAAACTATAAAAGAATATAGAATGAAAAACTGAAATTTGGGATTATCAATTGTGACAGTATATTTTGTTCATAAATGAAACTATTTCAATGAAAGTTATATTAAAACAAATTATATTTTTTTCATATGCATCCATGGTAAAAATTATAACAAACGGTCAGAGAGATAAAAGAATTGAACTTTTGTCTTGACATCTAACTTAAGAAGTATTCAAGAGGGAATTCACAAATTTATTTTTTATTAATAAATTATTTTATTATTTATTAATTTGTCTGATTGTTATTTTATGCATGTCAGTATGGTTTATAATACTTTTTCATTTTCTAAAAATACATGAATTAGTTATATATAATGTGTGCACTGCCATAATACCTTTTATTTTATATAACACATGCTAATAAATATATAACATTAGTGCCACAGCAAGACTCACAGAAAGAAAATCCCCTATAGCTCTGAGAAATGTTCCCTGATGTGAGAAGTTTGGAATATGCATTTGTAGAGGCAAATGATTGTTAATACCTGTATTTTGGTGATTTGAATATATCAAATCCAAATACTACTCTTAAATTACTACTATATAATTGTTGATTATTTATTTAACAGATAACTCTAAAACTATCATTTGCTTGTCTGCATCATAGTTAAGTGCTCTGTGCATAGTTACCCTTAATATATATATATATATATTATTATTATTATTATTATTATTAAAAACCAGTCAACAATTAGATAATCCTAATACCAATAACAACAATTTCAAATTGTTGTTAAGGCAACCTCCTTTTACCAATAAAGGTGGAATCCCACATTTATTAATGCAATAATATATTTATATAGACAATAAAGATTGCAACTTGACCACAGAGATTGAAATTATTGATGTATATATATATATTGTAACAGTATAAATAAATTAATTGAATATGGCATTGAAAGTTAATAAGGATGAGCATTATGCAGTGCTTATTTACAACAATATGGATACCACTTTTCTGACTGTTTTCAATGATCTTATAGTCTGTAGTAAATGTGCAAGTACATGGCATGAGTGTTTATAGTTTTATTTTATAGTCTTAAAAGAATAACATAATGAATAGATCCAATAAACCCAATGCAGCATTCATCACTGACATGTTTTGCATTAACTTTAAAGTGGAGGCATAAATAAAATTGTGATATCAAGGACATCATGGCAATTGATAATAATATTAACTTAATTATATGTGATATACAATATGAATATGATAATCAAAATATAAAAGAAATAATATTAAAAATAATAAATTAATACTTATACAATATTTTTTTATTTTTAATAAAGAAATTTCACAACCTTAAAATATATCTCACTTATGTTAAAATGGAAAGTTATGTAGTATTATAAAGTTGTAATTAATAATTTGTTAAGCACATTCTCATTATCTAATTAATATATATTAAGACTATGGTTATAGCCTTAATTACATAATACTATAAAATAATATTATTTCAAACCATTTTACTATAATTTATTATTATACCACAAATATAATAATCACAAATATTTGGCTACTCTTTATGATTTAAATTATTTTTAATTTCGATTTTACAACCATAAAACAAATCAGAAGTATATATTATCATGTATTAAGAATACTTAAATCTCCCACATGTGGTAATGATAAATATAAATTTATATAATTAGGTGGGACTTGAACTCAGCTGCCTATAGCTATCCACTACATTTTATAGAACTTTTACACATGAAAACATACATGCAAAAAAATAAATGATCTCTAATATACATATTTTGTGCTGAACTAGCATT
>JAQFVV010006595.1:161252-301252 GCA_028023455.1 Epiperipatus broadwayi | reverse complement strand
GTGTGAGTAATCAGTAGACACAATAATAATGCTAAACAAATTCTGGCTTTAGTTGCTAGCTATAGGAACTTCATTAAGAAGTTATACTTGTCTGCAAATATATATTTAGAAGCCTTCTATAATATTATTGTGCTATTCATGATAATATCACAGAAGCATTTAAACATTTTGAAATATTTAACTATTCTGCTTGTCCAGGTACATAGAATAGACACTAGGCCCATAGCTATATTTCTATGACCCCAATCAGAAGCTTATTGTAAGCACTTTTGATCTTTTGAAAAAAAAATGCTAAAACAAAGCATCAAATGACCTTTATAAAACAGAAATCAATTCAGTTTACATTATTCTATCAAAAATCATCTGTGTAAATATGTGTAATCAATAGAAACTAAATGATAGTATCAAACAGATTTCCAAATATTTATAATCAAATAGTGTTCCCTATGAAGCCAAATAAATAGGAACTACTCTGGAAATGTAGTTGGCACTAACACCTACTTATTCATGCTTAAACAGATGGTTTTAAAGCAGGCATAATCAACAGGACAGCACAACATAGATATACATATAGTAGAGCTATGAAAAACAATGATAATTCATCAACATTTTTAGAGCATTCCAAGAAGACAGGACATGTGTTTGAACCTTCCAGCCCTAAAATAGTCTGTATTGAGAAAAATGACATCAAGTGGAAAATCAGAGAAGCATATTTTATTAATGGCAATAATAACTCCATCAATAGACGAGATACCTGCTTTGACATCTCCAAACGTTGGACTATCTAGTTCATTTGCATATGCTTTGCATACTGTTGTTTCCTTGCCCTATTTCCTCATTCTGCAGCTCACAGTACCACCATGAATATGAGACAAAAGGCCTCGAAAGCGCTTAGCATGTAATAATTTCTGTGTACCTTTATAGCTTCTCATTCAAGTGTATCATACACTTTGTTAATTTTGTATATTAAAGTAGAATAACGTAAAGCAAATTTCTGTTAAAAATTCAGATTTTAACTAAATGGGAGATTATATAATAGTATTTATATATTCTGAGAAGAGATAATCAATTTAAAAAACAATTTTCTATAAGACATCAATAAAAAACTACAGTTTTGAATAAATAAAAGAATGTAAACTACATTGTTCTGAAATAAATGAATATTAAGTTACGAATAATAAATGTATGTGTAAATAGTTGAACAAGAGCAAAGTATAAAAAATAAACAATACATTATGTCCAAGCAATTTATTCCAAAACTTTAATCTTGCATATTTTTTACGATATATATAAAAAATAAATTACAATTTGCTTTTTCAAATATGCACTAAAATCTGAGCTCTCATCAGTTGTATATCCAATCAGTCTCAATTTTAAGAAGTAAATAATTTGCTCTGTAATAAATTTCCTTTCTAATGAATTAAATAAAATATACAAAAAATATAATGGAAGAAAGAATGAATTGTGCATATTTTATAATGTACAATTTATCAAAAACTATAGCATAAAGAAACTTACATTAGGTTGATTTGCAGTATTTACATTTCATGTTCCATCTTATCAATTGCTTCTCAAAATAATATCACAAACATGTATAGACCATGTTATAACATGGTTATTTATGTGAACAACTTGATTATTTGCTTTGATGAATGTGAAAAATGAGTTAAATTGCATATATATGTTGTATATCTATATATTCAAGGTTTTTTTTTTTTATAATTACAGAAAAAAAAGACAAGAAATTAAATTTTTCATAAATTAAATGTAGAGTATAAGTAGTTACTTATAATCCAGTGTGCCATTTTAACTTCAGAAGAAAAAACAAAAATAAAAGATAAGAACAAAATTAAAAACAAACAAAAGAAAAAGAATGATTAGAGAAATTGATAGAAATCCAATTATTTATAACACACAATCTCATTAACACCATGAATACTGTGAGATATCTGAGAGATTCATGATAGTCAGATTTTAATTTATTAAGTACCATAATATCTTTTCAATTCATGTATATACAATTATTTTGCTGCTTCTTACACAGAAAAAATATAAAAAACATTACATGTAACTTTAATTCACATTTGATTACATTTAATATTCTTTACATTTTCACTGTATAAGAAGCATAATATTGTTGCAGAGAAATAAGAGTTTTTCTTAGTTTATTATATCTTTTCTACTGTTAAACAACTACAGTATTAGTATTTATTTAGAGAAGCAGGAAGTTCTATATTAAAATATTTATTAACCATAATGTTACTATTTCATTACTTATTATCGATTGCTATCTATTTTTTAACTTTACTGCTCTTCTTCTTAACTTCACATTTAAAATAGCGCATTACATCAATACTGCAAAAATGATAAATCAATGGCTCCTCGAAAAAATAGGTTTTGGCACACATTCTATTAAATCATCTTTTGAATTCATTAACCTAAATTTAGTATTGCATCACTGGATGTAACAGAGCTATATGGGTCATTTAACTGTAAAAGCTCGATTGACATTATTGTAGCTGAACTAACAAATAATAATTGCCCACAAGCACAGCTGAGCTTCATAGTGGAATTTTTGAAATGGATGGATTAAAATATTGTGGCCACATTTAATGGTAATCGGTTTAGAATGAACAACAGATGGCCAATGGGCCTCCCAATAAGTGGGATAAAATTTAATATTTTCATCAATTATTTTAAAAGAAAATACTGACTAAGTACTATGCCATTGAACCAGACATAATATATACATGCTATGTTGATGATGCATTCTTAGAGGCACCAGAACAAATAATAATGGATATTCAGAAAAAACTGCAAACACAACCTCCTTAACATTTAACTGCATAGCAGAAAATCTCCAGAAAATGTTAAATACCTAAATATTCAAGTTCATAGAGACCCTCACCAACTTGTATATACCATGATAGTCAAGCCATTGGAAATTTGAGGATTGATACATCCAAACTCGAACTCACCCAACTCATATAAATTGGCTGGACTTGCATCCTTTCTGCACAGAAATCATAGATTATGTAAATTTAAAGCTGATCACAAAAAGAACTTCACAAACTATATTAAAGAACTGGAAAATGTTGGATTTTCACACATTATCTACAAAAAGATTAGGCAATTTCAAATTAAGCTACAAACTGACACAGTTAGAAACAATAAATCAAGAATGCTGCTACCTTACATAATTGTTAGGAAATATTTTAAATTTTTGTTAAGTCCTTCAAATTAAGATTCCACACTCTGCCTTCAACAAACAGAATGATAAGCAATACCAAAGACAAAATACCGTCTGATCAAGTAGCCCAAGCAGTTTACAAAATTTCATGCTCAACCAATGCATGTAGAGCAGCATATTATGGAGATACCCATGCCAACATCACTACCAGAACATCTCAACATCACTATTTATACAGGAGAGCTCTAAACAATACTGAAAACAAATCCATATTCTTTGAGCATCAAAAAACAACAGGCCATGTGTTTGAACCCACTATGGCAAGGGCACTGTGCACTGAGCATAATATGAAATGAAAGATAAAGGAGGCATGCTTTATTGCAAATAACAACTGTGCAATAAACCAAAAAGAATTGTGCTTTGCAATCTCCAGAAAATGGTCTATATGAAAAAAAACTTTGAATAAATTTTGCATAAATTACTGCTAAGCTTTGCTTAAAATCTCAATGTAAGCCAACACTCTCAAGATAGACTATGAATATGGAGACCTAAGTTCCCTAAAAGTACTAAGCCTTATAATTCTTTTCTAGTAATACTAAGCTTTACTTTTTTGTGTAAAGTGCAATTTAAAACTTACCACTCAAAGGTTAAGTAAAAACAGGGATTTTATTTCAATAATAATAATAATAATAATAATAATAATAATAACACTGACTATAAAATATGCTTTCTCTTATTATATAATAGAGCTTGCAAAACAAGCTCTTAACAAGCTTTGAGAATATCCTCAACCCCAGACTGGTTTCTGCATCTAGCATCATCAGTGAGGTGCCAGGATATTCATTAGATTAAAAATACTAGGACAAGCCCAGAACTTTATCTAATGTATAAGAGAAGAAAATCTGAAATTTTCAGACATCCATATGTTAAAAATCCAGCTATCTAACTCAAATAGTTATACATTAAATAAAGTGCTGGGCTTGTCCTAGTATTTTTAATCTAATGAATATCCTGGGCTCTCACTGACGATGCTAGATGCAGAAACCAGTCTGGGGTTGAGGTTATTCTCAAGGCTTGTTAAGAGCTTGTTTTGCAAGCTCTATATATAACATTTGTAAATATGAGCTTTATTAAAATTAGGTCATGTGACATCTGACTTGATTTTTTATCATTTTATGCCTTCTCTTGTATAAAAACAAATATTATATATATTATATAAGTGATAAAATGACAAAAGTTGAAAAATATACTCCAAGGAATTAATGCTTTTTATATAAAAAAAAAAATCTTGCAGATGCTAAATTATATTATATGTAGAAGTAAAAAAAAAAGAATCCAATAATGTTTAAAAGATAATTGTACTACTATTGAAAAGTCATGTTGGTGGGTAGTGGACATTTTAATTTTGTGTTTAGTGAACACTACACACTATAGTGCCATATATATATATAATACTGAAAAAGACAATATTTTTTAAAAATAAAATGAAATTTATACATGTTGTATGAATTTAAATGTGAGAAATTTTAAATTGAAATATTAAGATTTTTTAAAAATAAATTATACAAATGAGTTATTATGTAAAAAGGTCTTTGATTCTGATGATGTGGATAAATTTTTTTATATCTACATTTTCTGAATATGCACAAGGATGTAATGAACATTTCCAATTTGATAGGATTTTCCATTCAGATGAAGATATGATGAGCAAAAAAAAGTAAGAAATTTTGTTTTAGAAACATGGTATATTGAATAAATAATTAAATTATCAGTGTTAGTAGAATATCTGGAAATTGTTTTGATAATACTTTCATTGATTGATATATAAAATAGTTGGATGATGAGTTGTAGTTTAAAATATTGAAGATAATAGGCAGAGTATATATAGAAAATGAAGAATGGCATAATTCCTTTATCTTCCATTTAACCTGTACAGAAAAAAAAATACTATTCTCTGCATTTGTTTGAAAGGTCATTATTATAGTTTTTGAGCTGTAATTATATATTGGAATATATATATTATTGAGAATTAATTTAATGTTTTTAATGTAAATAATCTAGAACTTTTTTACTAGTGCAGTGTCAAACTGCTATTGACATAAAGGTAATCATCCTTCACACAAGTGACATAATTTAATATTCAATTGGTAATTTTAAATACTATTAAACTTTTGATCCAATCACAAGATAAAGACTTTTGAAAAAATAAGAATGACCATTTTATCTTTTGTATCTACATGCAAATATATAAGTCAATCTCATTGCACTAGTAAAAAATTTCTAGTTTATTTACATTAAAGTATAATATCTTTTAATATTAACACATAGTAAATTTCAAGATTTTGTAAATATTAATACATAATAAAATAAAAATGTAAGTAAAGTGAATAATGTAATATATTAATGCTCTCAGTCCAAGATGCATAATATTGGCCTATATAATTGTATGTAGGTACAAAAGATAAGATAGCCATTCTTACCTTTTCATTATCTTGTGACTTGGATCAGTAGTTTACAAGTATTTAACATTGCTAACTGAATATTAAAGTAAGGCACTTGTGTGAAAGATAATTATTTTTATATCAGATTAAATGTTTTTAGAAAAAGTGAACTTTAATTAAACTTTTCAAATACATTTAACTGTTAATAATAACACACAGTTTAATACATAACACAATATTTCAAATGATATTATTTGCCAAGTACTGCAATGAGAATCGGACCAGGATCTTTAGATTCATAGATATTGAATTTAAGGCAGGGGTGGGCAAATAGTGGCCCGAGGGCCACATGCGGCCCTCTAAGAGTTTTTATGTGGCCCTCCAAGACAATCAGGAAAATCCATCTTGAACTGAGATTTTCTTCCTGTGCACGACCGAAGATTTATCTATTATTTTCCACTAGGATGGCCACATCAATACACATGCACAGTGTAGATACTATGTGCAGGGTTTTTCCAGTTGATCTAGTTAATTTCAATTTTGTCTTTGCATTAGCAAATATATACATTTCCAACTTTAGTGAAACCATGAACCCTCCGAAAAATCGGTGATGAATGTCATGTGTTTAATGAAGAATGGTCAAACAAATATTTCTTTGGTAATACAGGGAATAAAACAGTGTGTTTATTGCATCATGAAAAAAAGGTGTGGCCCTCTGCTAACCTTCGCTTTTACAAAGTGGCCCCCGATGCAGCCCTCCACCAATCTCTGTGGCCCTCGAGTCAAAGCAATTGCCCACCCCTGATTTAGGGTAACACTCTGACAAACTAGAAACCAGAAAGTTGGTTAGAGTCCCACTTTAAATTCAATATTCACAAATCTTATAGGTCCCTGATGCAATTTCCAGGCTAATGTTGTCACTGGTCAGGCTAGCAAAGGCAAATAATATCATTTGAAATGTTGTGTGCAATGTTAAACTGTTTTCTATTTACTAATAGATGAATGTACTTCAAAAGTTTAAATAAAGTTTTAATTTTTCTAAAAGCATTCAGCAATTAATTCTAATAATGTAAATAGTCCAGCATATAATTTTTTTTTTAATAAATAATGGTCTTTATGAGCATAAATGATCAATAAATAGAGTTCAGACTTTTTTGGGTGTGCTTGCATTGTGACCATCCAGCAGATATCATTTGCTACTACAGTGTTGTTCAAGATCATGCTTTAAAATTTTCAACTTTAAACTTTTAAACTATAGATAACTTGACTTGCTTGCCTAACTATATTGGCCTGACATTACATCAAAAACTATATAGTTTAGTATTCTGAAATTCAGATTAACTGCAGGCATTTTTTAACTTTTAAAAAAATAATGACATATATATCCATGTAAATAAAGATTACCTTTAATTTTTGATGTCACCAAGAAATTATCAATTATAATTGACAATTCATGGGCCTAAACAAGTTTTCTCCTTAACTTATATATATCACACAATTTTTAAATTGGTCAAAATAATAACCTTATATTCATTTAATTTAGGTGAAGTAGTATTATTATAAAGAAATACTTTATCTTTAATTTGTTGACTGTATTAGAAAAGATTGGATTCTATGCTAAATTACACTGTGTAAGTCCCTATTTTCAAGCTAATGGATATTAAAAGACAGAATTTGTTAAAAATTTTAGTTTTTATTAAATAAAGCAATCCGAGTTTGTTTTTTTATGTGTGTGTGTGTTTGAGCATTGATTATTAAATTAATTTTTTTATTTATTGCTTTTTAAATATTAAAAATATTTTGAAAATCATTCTTTCAGATCACCACCAATATTAATATTAGAACAGGCAAAACTCACTATATGTATTGCCGCACACAGCAAGCAAGCTAGAGTCATCAACAGATGCCAGAAGGCTTGTGCATAAAATCCCCATCTAGTGCATACTCATCCAATATCCTCAGACTAGTTTC
The DNA here is from genome assembly GCA_028023455.1 of Epiperipatus broadwayi. NCBI lineage: Eukaryota > Metazoa > Onychophora > Udeonychophora > Euonychophora > Peripatidae > Epiperipatus > Epiperipatus broadwayi. The sequence goes on along the minus strand of JAQFVV010006595.1, from coordinate 293,650 downwards.
TGGCTTGTGGCTTTTGTCAGTGAGGAGCCTTGGATCTGAGAGCACTGCACCTAGATCTTAGGATCTAATGCAACCCTCTAGCAGCCACCTTTTATCTCCACTTAACTACAAAACTATGACTCTTAAATTGAAAACACCTTAATATTTTCAATCCAACCTCTCAGATCCAAGGCTCCTCACTGACGAAGGCCACAAGCCAGAAACTAGTCGGGGGATATTGGATGAGTAGGCACTAGATGGGGATTTTATGCACAAGCCTTCTGGCATCCATTGATTATTCTAGGTTGCTGTGTGTGGCAATAAGTATAGTGTTTTGCCTGTTTTAATAACAGTTATAAGCATAAGAAATGGTGATCATGTGATGTTTAATATTAATATTAATTAATATTGCTTGCTACTCTCTAATCACAATTTATTCTAGTACCTCAATTTTAAAGTTACATTACAAATTTAAAGAATTTCTTATATCATTAAGATGAATTTATAAATATGTTGATATAAAACCATATATAAGATTATAATTAGCTATCGCTTTTAAAAAAAATCGTGTCTTTTTATTAGTTTATCTGTATTAGAAAGCAGCAATGTTAATGATCACAGTTATGTCAACAGCCAAAACTATTTTAAACTCTGTGATCATAAAATATTTCATTTACTGTATTAAAGATTTTGTGAATAAGCTGAATGTTATTATTGTGATTAGTTTTGATTTATCGAAAATAATAAATTTATTTATAATATAGTCGGTTGTTCAGGGAGGGAAATGATCATCGAATGAATACTGATAGCTGACTGCAACCGTTGTTACTCTGATTTTCCTTTTTGGTGTTTTTTCAGTTGATAATTGACTTTAAAATGTTACTTTTTATATCCATATCACGAACACTAGACAAACTGCTCGCAGCAAAGATTAGGCACATATCTTACAAATGTACATTGCATGAATAGTTAGAGGGTTTTAAACAGAAGTAAATGGATTTACATAATTTATTCACAAATTCTCGCTAATGTATATAGGCAAAATTTCTAAATAAATGGATTAAATTTAACATGTTTTTTTTCTTTTAAATTTTCAACAAATCATTTTAAAATAAAAATTTTGACTTAATTAATTTTAAATTTTTATTATTATTATTATTATCTAATCAAGTGGGGTTTTTTTTATCTCCTGCTGTTAAACTATTGGTTTATTCTAACGGACCCAATGAATAACAGCTATTAAATCTTTCTAATCACTTTTCAGCTTTGATCTGTGATGAAATAACTTTGGAGAAAAGACGCAGTCGATAGATGCACCGAACATCTTTATATTATTAAATATTTTTGTTCAGTTTATTGAAATTTATTTTAAGTTCTCTAGAGAAAACAATTTGATGTTAAAGTTTCTAACGGAGTGCTAGTCCTTACCTTAGCGTTCAAGTGACAACCAGTCAGCAGATGATATAGTGAGTTTGGAGAAGTTGAGACTCAAACCGTTTCTTTTCACTAACATAAAAGAGAACCGCGGTGTCCGTCTGTCGAATGTCTCCACCCTATGACTGCAAGGAGAGGGTCTTCAATTTTAAAAGTCGGTGGATGACAGATAACCTTCTTTTGATTTTAATTATTTTCTGTTTAACTCACTTGATGTGTTTTGGGCGGGTAAGCAGAAATTTAAAAAGAAAAAAAGGAATGTTCGTCAAAGATTATGTATATTATTAATATTTAATATAAATAATATGCGCAATCAATGTCTACTTAACGATTATTATAATAAATCAAATAATTTGAATTTTAATATATAGTAATTTATTTAAGGACCGCATAATCTATCTGGATCCTCATTTGGAGTCAGCTTAAATTTTAAGAGGAGAAAAAATTTCAAATATTTATTTAAACTATAAACTAATTTTATAAAAGTGAGATGTCCTGAAAATTCATCCCAGTGATAAAAGCTAAAAGTCTCTGGGTCGATTTTGAAATGAAAAAATATAAGGAAGAAAATTTTAATCTGGATATTTAAATAGAATATATTATTAAAACATTTTCAATAAATATATAGAGAGTCTGCTGTAAATTTATTTTTCAAAGATTTCAAAATATCCTACCCAAATGTAGTTCTCCATTTTATTCTTTCCTCAGTCTAATTATCCCAATGAAAGAAGTTAATATTGAATTCCTTTAGATTTATTTTAAAATAATCTTTATATTATGGTTTAAAATTTATATCTGACCTGGAGATAATTTTTAATTTAATAAATGATTAATGAGAATCATCATCATATTTAGCTAGAGTAGATTTTGTCAAAGTTATGGAAGAAATAAGTTTGACCCTTGTAAATCAAAATGTTATCTTTAAAATATAAGAGCCTATCTTCTCTACTATATTTCAGATCACAATAATAATAAAAATAATCTTCATATACTTCAATCATCCATACTAATACACATTCTTTTATGATTTTAAATTCAATATATTGACATTATTTTTTCTAATTATTATAGGGGGCATCCATAAATTTAAAAAATGTCAGTCAATGTTTGCAAATGGAAAATCCATATTATGTTTTTGTACAATAAATTTGGAAGAACTGCTCTATATACAACTAATTTAATTAAAATAATAATATCACTATGTTTAAATACACTAGTCTTGAACTGCAACACTTTAGTATCTGTACTAACCCTATATCTAAGTCTACCTTTCTATCTATACATTTACCTATTGCATTAAAATAATCCATACTCTCAAGATGACATCACAAGCTATTAATTACTGAAGCTTTCCTTTTCTATCACTAACTGATAAAGTATCTGAGTTTTTTTTATATTAATTATTAAATCATACTTTTATAAGTTTCATTAAAACATTAAAAACATTTTATAAAATATCCTTTAAAATGGAAAGAATGTCATAATCAACAGAGTACTGTCAACATAAATACTAAAAAAATGAAGTTTTTATTTGGTATTTAATTGGTTGAAATTAAAGATTCACCCATCAAACTTATGCAGTGCCTATTCTTATGTAGATAATAAATTGTCTAACAAAATAAGGACAAAAATACATTCTTGTTAAGCATTAGTTTTCATTCCAGAATATTTGATGGTTTTTAATTATAGTAATAAGTCTCATCTCATATAAGCACATCGAAGTTGTTTTAAAACATTGCTTCAAATCTTCTCAATTAATTAAATCAAATATTTTGACAAAATCAATAAACAATATTTAAATCACATTTTTATTCATATTTTTTTTGCATTTTTTAGGCAACAAAATCACATCTTCGGTGCTTTATGATTTTCTAAAATCACACTAAATATCACATAATCAGTCATCTGTGATTATATAATATTCTAAATAACTTTTTCTGAAGTATATAAATACAGTTGGTGATAATAATAGCAATAATTTTGTGGAATCAAGTGAGTTTTGTTTTTTCATATATTGTCAGATGTATAATTTGGATAAACATATTTATTGCAGGTATACATAAAATATATAGTATATTTTCCATAACAAACAATATGACTTTCAATGAGAAGCCCATCAGATCTATATACCCAAGAACATTATAAGTCATATAAAATTATGACCTAAAGAAAATACTTATGTCAAAGCTTCCATGTGGATCTGATTGGCTATTATATAAGCATTCTAAAATGTGCATGTGAGAAGGTTTCAGCCTTTCACTTTAATTTTCTTGTGATGCAAATTAATATTTAAAAAAAAAATTAAATGAAACAGACTAAGGAAAGAATTTTGGAAGGATACAAAAGATGTCAAAATATATACAAAAAGAATAATGGATGGAGTCAAAAAAGTAAAAAAGAAAATAAAAAATACAGATAGAGAAACAATTTTAAAATCGCTTGAAAAACAATGCTACTACAGTAAAATATTTATAAGAAGTTCACAAATTCACAGCTACTTAATCAATATCTTTTTAATCTAATGAAGATTGTTTTTATGGGAATATGATTACACCATGGAATATTATTCTTGGCAAACTGTATTGTCACAGATATTTTTATTTGAAGTCCAGTACGACTAGTGCAGCAGCATTTTCAAGCAAAAAAACACACGCACACACATCACAATGAATATTTTAACAATAAATGACTCCATTGAAAAAGAATTACAAATCTTGAATATTCTAATAATATAAAACAAATAATAAAGGGAGATTATTTTATTTTTTGCTTAAATCACAAAATTTTAATGAAGCCTATAATTAAATCAATAAAAGTCAACAATTATATCAGATAAAAAGTCAATATATTAATATATAAAGTGAATAATCAGGAAAATATGCACATACGGAAGATATTAATATCAGCGTCTCTGAGGTAGAAGCTCATTTTCTAAGTACAATGTCTGTATAGACATTATGTTTCTAAAAATATCTATCATTTAATCCACAGTTTGTGTTCCTTGCATAAAATATAAATCAGCATTATGTCCATTCTAACACATGTTTAAACAGTAGTATTTTTTCCCATATAATCATGTCATCTAGTGCAAGCTTTATTAACCAATAGTTGCTAGAGGGCTATGCATTTTAATCTCTACCCAGTGTTTTCTCATCCAATATCACTAGACTACTTTTTAAGTTACATCATTTATCAATGATGAGCTTTATCTTTTTTTAAAAATCAAACAGCACTGCCAATAATTATTTTTAATAACTCTAATATAATAATAGTTATTAATTATTATGATTCTTTCCCAATATATAAAAATTTTAGCATCTCTTTGTTATGTATATTCTTAAATTTGTACTTGCATATTACATCACAAGGTTTGATTTAAAAGAGCATGATTTGGATACTAAAAACATAGCAAATTTTAACTTCTAGAATCAGATCATGTAATATCTTTTTTGTATACTGAATAAAAGATTTAGATGCATCATCAAAGTTTTAAACATAGACTCTCATCAATATAGAACCCATAATCAAACTTTTATGTGCAAATAATGAAAAAATTAAAATGATTATTTAGATATATTTGAATTCAAACCACAGAAGATGAATCTAACAATTAAAGAAAAGTATCAATTATAAATGTTAATATTAATAAAAACATCCTACTAGGAAGTCAAAATTAATTGATGTCAAAAGTAGAGATCAAGAAAGAACATGAAGTTTAGATCTCCAATGACAGAATCAGAATAAGCAAGTTCCACATTAAATTGGTGTTTTGATATTTGTCAAAGCATCTTGAGTCAGCCATTCACATTAATTCACACATATAAAAATTTCATAATGCATATAAATTAACATATTAGATTGTAAAAAGATATAATGAGAGGTGAAATCACTAAGAATTTGTATAATGCCTGGACCATAAAACTATATGCTAAAGAAAATGAATAACATTAAGCAAGAAAGATGAATTATTGTGCATGAATACTGGTGTAAGTATAAAATACTCATTAAAAAAGGAAAGATAATAACAACAATAAGGTATACCCAATACTGTTGTTTTATAAAAAAGTAATAGCTAATTGAAATTTGCAAAATTAGAGATGATTATTTAAATTGTTTTATTGAGAGAAAAAAAAATTAAACAAAAATAAAAAATAAAAAAATTAAAAGATTGTTTTTTAAGACATTGCAATATTATGCAATTGGTTTCAAATAATAACTGTAAAAAAGCCTTAATAACATGATTAAAATATACAAAAAAAAAACATATTTGAAAATAAATTGTGAATTGGCAGATAACTAAATTTATTTTTGAATAAATTGTTTATCTAATTACAAAACAGTAACACCAAATAACACCATAAAAATGATAAAATGAAAAGATTATAATGGATTTTTTCAAAGAATTTGCTTAAAACATTATTAATAATGTGAAAGGCTAAAACCGTCAACAGATGCACCTTAAAAATGCTTATGTGACAGCTAATCAGATGTAATAATGACTGCATGTGGAACTCTCAATTCAAACCCACAAGCCAGAACTACGAGAAAAAGATGGAACCCACCTCTTCTCTACTTAAATTTATATATAAATAAGCCAGACTCAAGCATTTCAATATGTTGAAGCAGTAGTCATTTCATGGACTATTAAATAATAAAACATTAATTACTTACATAGGGTTAATAGTGAAGAGCTGACACAGGAATCAAGAAATTTATAAGAAAAAGAGTTTAAATAATTCAAAACTCCATTTTATTTGATTGACTAAAAGAGTAAATTATTATAGTCAGAATGAACTATTACCAAATAATTCATTTTGGATCTATATTAAAAATTCATTTTTCCAAATCATTTATCAGCCTAAAAGTGTTGCTTGCAATTTGGGTTATGCAATAGAAAAGAATGCAATAGAAAAGAAAAAAAACCTAATGTAGTTCAGATATTATTTAATGTACTTTGACCTATGTATTATTTTTTGTTTATGGTTATTATTATCTCAAATCTTAATAGGAAAAAAAAAAAAACATTATTGGAATTTTATATATCTAAAATAGACAAAATAATATCTTTTTTTTTTTTTTTTGTATTTCAATATTAATGTATTAAAATGCCAATGACTTCAAGTATTTTTAAAAAGAGACCACTGTTTTGCTCAATGTACTTTGTCTTATGTATTTCGTTTATTTTATTATTATTAAAATTTTTTTAAGTATGATTTAAATTACCAGAACAGAAGAATAAGATAAATTATTATTCACAATTTTTGGAAGTTAGCAATAAATAGTGAGCATATATATGTTTGACTGTTATTATTTTACTAGTTGCTATCAATTTAAAGTTTAGGCCAATTCGTTTTTTTTTTAATTGAAGAAATCAAACTACCATAAAGAGAAAATACTTTGAATTATGTATAAAAATATGTAAATAAAATCTCAGTATGTAATATGTTTAGATTTTCTGGTTAAAAGAACATTTTACAAATATTATCACTATTAATGGAAATTAGTTGTCAAATTTAAGGTTATGTGAAAATTGAACATTTACTTTTATATATGCATTTGATAAAGCATAAAATGTTAATACTTATTTGCATTTTGTTGATTTCTCTTTTCTTGCCATTTTAATAGTGATAGTCTTGCATTGGTGGCCGAGAGGTCAGTGCGACTGCCTTACACTTGCAGGCAGTTGCCCGGGTTGCGGGTTCGCGTCCCGCCGATGCTATGACACTTAAAAAAAAAATATGGATATGATAAATATAAAATTAATTCTTGTGGAATAAATGTTTACATATTTGAAATATTATTTAGTATTTGTTAGATCAGTCATAAAGATGTACATTTCCCCTTAGTATATTGTTGGGGTTAATTATTATTATATAATAGATTAAATCAGAGTTTGTTGTGCCACTAATCATTGTAGTCATTATTTTGAATGAGTCATAATTTCTTAGCAGCATCTAAAATAATGAATATTTTTTGCATTCTTTTAATATTTGAGGTTTTATATATTTGAATTAATTATAATGAACTTTTTTATATTTGAGATTTATATTATGCTTTTGATTTTAATGGCAAGGCAATTGTGTAAAATACAGCACATTGGCTATGTTAATGTCACACATTTTTATCCTATTCTTGCTTATCTTTATTATTACTCACAAATATATGTTTGTGTCTATAATCATATACACACATACAAGTTTTTATTCACATTGAAATATATTTGAAAACCATTAAATATTTGATGTCTTAATTTGAACAGTATCCAAGAAATATATTAAGTCTTATTGCTTCACCATAAATATTATTAATATAATGTGATATTCTTTATGATTTTATTAAAATGGCTTAAAGTCAGTCCTAATTTATGATTCGAGCTTTTGATAGTAAGTAGTTAACAAATTTTTTTTTGTTGTTGCTGTTATTTTAAAGAAATAAATAATAAACTCTGTTTCTTTATTTTTCTTCATATGATTCTTTTGATCAACATTTCATAAGTTTCTTTTTTTTTTTTTAGAATTAATTTATTCTGAATCAGGTATATATGTTTTTGTTTATTTTAAATTGTTTGTGATACTTGTGAGTTTACAGGTAAAACAAGATGGCAGCTTGTATTTTTGACAAATTTCCAGTTTGAGGACATATATTACTAAATGTTACTCCCTCTATTAAGTAATTGTTGAGTCTTGTTTATTTGATATTCTTGCACATTAGATTCTATTGCTTACATGTATGGAAGCATGATGATTAAATTAAACTGAAACATCCTTTTATTTTAATTCTTTTATAAATGGCATAAGTGCTATAATGTATAGTTAAATAGTTAAAATAAAGTTGTTAGATTAATAGTAAGTTTTATTTTTATATAATATTTCCTCCATTCCTAAAAGGATCATTTTTTAGTCATAGTTATTCAAATAATTTAAGATTTATCTTATTAATTTTCAAAGAATTGATAATTATTTTTGTGAACTAAGTTTAATGTTCTGTACATAATTTCTGCATAAAGAGATTAATAGCTGAGAGTCTATAAATTTTTCTTTGGACCTCAAATGAAAGTGTGACTACACCTTTTTTATGTACTTGGCAAATTTCCTTCTCTATTTTTTCTCTCATTCTTCACCATTATGCAGAAAATTATAACTACATTATATTAAATATTCAAATTATTTAAAATAAATAAAATAATGAAGAATAGAAAAGGGAAAGAGATTTGCAATTTGAATAGATTCCAATATTATCTTTGTATACTTATTAATAGTGATTTTCCTATAATTGGTAGTTTATTATTATTATTTCATGTATTAAAGTATTAACAATTGATAAATGTAAATAATAGTACTTATTTACTAATAACTATTTGAATCTAAATACTTAAATATATCAATATTTCTTGTTCTTAGTGTATTATAAACTTAGGCATTTAATCAGACAATTAATTAAAACAATAAATGGGATCAAATCAACTTTTATATCCTGAATGTTATAACATTTATACTATGGTGACAAACATATTAATCTGAAGTAACTTATAGCACAAATTGTAAAAAATATATAGTTTAGGCAAGCCATACATAATGAAGCAGTCGGATCTAAGTTCGATCCTAGCTTCATGATCTTTCACATGTAACCAACTTCAAACTATTGTACTAACCTTGAATTTCCGATGCAATGGGGCTTTATACGTTCAGTCCACGCTAGTTTCCATAAAGAAAAACTATTATAAATGCGCGTTAAAATTAATTCATTTGAGTTTAAATTAATCAATGCTATTAATAAATTCATGATAAAATTATGCATGAATTTATATATATTATAACTGCGTGGATTGTGCGTATATATTTATAAATGTTTAAATATATATAATTGTTCGAAAGTTTCATTGCGTCGGGAATGTTTATTTTACTTTTAAATAATATGTTAAATTTTTAGTGATTAAAAGCTACATTCTTTCGATAAGCTTTCAGATTTTCTCTTTCCAAAACAATGGTTAAAGTTTTTATTAATTAGAAATAGATAAGTCTTTAAAATGTTAGGACGGTCCTAATTAAAATCATTTACTGATTTTAAAAATTAATTTTCTAATTAGAAAATGAATTCAAGTTAATGAGTTTGAAAGCCTTATCGAAGGAATGTATCTAAAAACAACTAGTAAATTTTTGTAAGATTGATTAAGAAAGAAGCGCTAGCCTAAAGGCATCAGATACAGTATAAAGAGCCCAGGAAAAGTTTCCAAGCAGCTATTATTCATTAAAAGAAGCCATATATATTTCATTAGGGAAGAAGCCGCCCAGTTAAATTATGAAGTAAAATAGTGTTTCTACCATGGTGGGGGGACTTAACTTCAAGAGTCTGACTACGGTTCCTTAAGTCCCCTGAAAATCTTCAATGTGGCTGCAATATAAAAATTCATATACCAATCGTAAGCTGCCGAAACCTTAGAGAAACCCATCAAAATGCTATACACATAATTTTCAAAATGCGCGCATACGTTTTATCCAACTGGACTCTGCCCTGTGGAAACTCAAAAGCCAACCATGAAGAAATAGTAATATCTTTCCTTTTGAACATGGCCAGTTCTGAACTTTAAGTTAAAACATCTTTAAGCTATCTACTGTAAAATTGTCTTTTTGTTAATGTTATTTTAAATTATGTAGTAATTCTCTATCTATCTCTAGTCTTTAAATTTAATATCTATTAACTTTCCTTTCTTACGATGGTGGTTCGTTTATTTAATTCTATTATATATTTGCTAGATGATTATTAATATAATTTTTTTTTTATTATATGCCAATAATAACTTCAACTCGATAATAATTTCATTCGTTGCATTTGCCGTGTTAAATAATATTATATTTATTTTTATAGTAATTCTTACCCACTAGAACTAATTTGATACAGTTCTATTAATTATCGAGTTGAAGGATTTATACAATTTTTGCTATTTTATTAATGGCTAATAACAACAAATTATTAGCTCAATTTCTAACCTATCCTCCCGGTCACTTTACTGAGTTTATAATATTCATTTATTCACATTAATATATTGTTTCACAAAAAGGTCGATAAAGGAGTTAAATGAATATATTCTAATTCAAATTTTATACTTTCTAGTAATATTCAGGAAGGGCATGGGATTTAGGGCATAATTAATATAATTTCTAATTGCATTAAATACTTTTTGATTAAAGCATGTTTGACTTTAATTTAACTTGATCAGGTCATCACGTAGAGCACTCTTTATATAAATTGGGTTTTATTATTTAAATACGATGATTACCAAGTCATCATTTTCCGAATGTTGCTGACGTGAGCCATCTCCTGTTTCATAGGCTTGTCCTCGGTGATATTTCTATTAGTTTAATTATCTAGGAAGAATGCACTTCCTCCACTTGCTTGTTTTATATTTGGAACACCAAAGGTTCAAGGCTACGACCCGACCTGGTTTTCCCTGTGTTCTATGGATCCTTCATATAGGGCATCAAAGACTTGTCAAATACAAGCAGCCCTGCTATTTTCTCAAATCACAGACAAGCCATTATTTTTCATATTTATTCTTATAGCTCATAAGTCATCAGTACCGTTTATTTTTCAGTTCCAGTAAAGCCCGCTCTCATGCTCGTAAATCATGATGAATTGATTTTATTAAAGTCGAACAAATTCATATTTATTTATAATTAAATAAGTTTTCTATTAAATATTAAAGTTATGCCCTAAATACGTATCTTGCTTTTTGTGAATTGATTTGCTAATGTGAAAATAAATCTCACATTCTTTCTTTTAGAATTTGAATCATAATTTCTGTCACGGCCAAATACCTTTATCTACCTTTACTTCCTCGTTGGGGCATAGACATATATTTATCATATAATATTGCGTAATAGTATTGGCATATAATAAAGACTCCCATTCTTGTTGTAAATATAAATTCCGTTTAAAGACTAGAGGTAATCTATATAATCACAATCTAAAAGTTGAACAAAATTATAATTATTATTAAACATTTTATTAACACATTTGGTTTTTTTTTAACTTTCTTTCTTATTCAAATTATTTTAATATTAATGCTTGCTGTCTGTATTGGCAACCCGAACACATATATATATATATATGAGTTGACTTATAAAGATTCTTAGTTATTTTATTATACTTCATTAGAGTTAAATCAGGGGTCTCATTAATCATCATCATCCGTTGAGCTAGTTCCTTGGCGCATAGTCATGTACCATCGATATATGTCATCCATTGATTTGATATGAGCTCATGAGTTGGGTTTGAATTCAGTTTGAACCGCCTGAGTTTGAATCCGACTTTGAGTTTGGATTTCTTGATGTGTTGGCTTCTTTTTGACCGGTACAATATATGTTCCACAACATGGGGAATAAATTCAGTTTTAACCCAATGCTAATAGTAATATTTATTACACATAGTCACAAATTGATGTACCATTATATATCTCATGAAAACTAATCACAAGCTTTTCTGACATCTACCAATTTAAGCATAATAAAACCAAAATTAAATTCTTCCAACAAAATGTCAGTAAATAGATTAATGCCCAAACCACCTATCATTATTAATTTGCAAAATTTGATTACTCAAAATGTAATGAGAGCAAAGGAATAATGATGAAACTGGTTATATTTTCCTAGTAATAATAATTTTCATCCATTCACTTGAATTGACAATAAAGACAATATTTGCTATCACAAATCAGCTTTATTTATTTTGAGAGTAAGAATGCTTCTAGCGCCATCTTCTGGATTTGAAGAAGTGATTTGTCTTATTACTCTTTAAATAATAATTGTTATCTACTAAGTTACCCATAATCTAATATAATTTGGAAGCACTTTGATCTACAATTATATATGTATGTAAACTGTTTGATATGCAATCAGGTTAAAAAGTGAAAAAGAATGGATATAACAAATTCTCTCTAATTTTAAAATAATTTAATGAATTAACAAATCGTGAAAATGACAAAAAAAATTGAAGTACATATAAAATCACATTTTATCCCATATACATACATTAAATCAGTTTTGTACAATACTATAATTACATAAATCATCCTTGAGCTGATATGAATATATCTCGAGCAGGATTTAATATCTTATTTAATTCCCTCTAAATTTCTTTAAAGATAGAAATATATATCATATAAAATCATTTATTAATTACGTCCAAACACTTTATGAGGTATCTTCTTAAAATAAAAATGTACATTATTCAGTATCTCATAATAAAATATATATTAAAAATTATATTTTGCAAATACAAATGAACTATTAAAAAGCTCTAAAAAATGAATGAAGAAAAATTTACAAATTAATTCTTATACATACTAGCATATTGAAATATTTTAATTAATTGTAATATAATTTAAAATAGCTGTTTAACATTCGTAAAGGACACAAAATCATATATATATGTCATATATGATTTTTTATTATTTATTATAAAAAATTATATAAACAAGAATGAAATATTATAAAGTCTTTTTAAAAATGAATAAATTATTATTAAATGCTAGCATATTGAAATATTTTAGTTAACTGCAATATAATTTAAAATAGATGCTTAACATTTGAAAAGGGCATGTGCCTAAAAGACTTTTTATGTATCCTTATTATTAATATATATAATACATATGTTATCATAGGGACTAATAAAAAGTAAAATTATTATTTTAATTAAAATTGCAAAATAATAATAATAATAATAATAATAATAATAATAATAATAATAATAATAATAATAATAATAATAATAATAATAATAATAATAATAATAATAATAATAATAAATAATAATAATAATAATAATAATAATCTGAAAGAAAATTTGTATATCAATTTCTTTATATATATACAATGTTTTTAAATTCATTGATTTTGTGTTTAACACTATAAAATAGAATATGATTTAGTTAATGTTTGACTCATCAGGTACTTATTTATTATTTTTTGGCATCCATTGTTTTCATATTTTGATGGTTTAATATGGTTTCTGCATGGATAATTTTTTTCCTTAACTTAAAACATATAAATATATTATTACTACATATATTCTACAAATTTTAATAAACCCATAAATAAATTAGTCATATTATATAACTAATGTTAACATTATAAACACATTTATCAAACAATTTGGTCTAAAATATTACTATGATAATTCATGAGATAGATTCTCAAAAATCATTTAAATGAATTTGCAAATAACACATCTTTTGGAATTAAAAGAGGTGTTATTTGCTGTTTTATTTAAGCAACTTTTTGGAATATGGTTTGTGAATTTATCATAATAACATTTTTGGATTTAGTTGTTCCATGAATATGTTTACATATACACATATATATTAAAATTTCTTTTCTTACTATTAATTAGACTTTCTCATTATTGAGTAATGTTTTAATAATTAATTTTTCAAAATTTTAATTGTAAATAAATTATAATACATTCAGTGTGTCAATAATATTACAATTTTTCAAAACCTTTTTTTATAATTTCAGTTCTAATATAATTTCTTTCAAATTTTGTAATTTTAATATTTTACTTAAGTGTGGTGTTCATGCAATGTTTTTATTGAGTCTGCAATCACAATGTTTAATTTCAATGGCTAAAATCCATAAATCATTTATTGATAAACATTTTCAATGAAAGTGTAATCTTCAAGTAATTTTCATAGCTAAAAACTATTTAATAAATTAAGATTTTAGCTCTAACTATTGTTTCAGGATACTAAAAACAATTAGTAATCAAGAATAAAGAGATACAATTTCCTACTCAGGAGTTAAATATTTATGCACAGTATAGTTTACTTTTCACATCAATGTTGCCAAAAAGTAAATGTATGGCATTTTTTGTTTGCTTAACTATTTATTTATTTTTTTTAATATTTATTTTTGATAAGCATGTGATATTTATATATAGCTTTGATTTTTAGGATAAAATTAGTCTGCTTAAAACAGGAAATGTTTTTTTATTTAAGAATTTTACTATTTTTTGTTTGTTACTGTTTTTTATTTATTTAAGCAATTGATTTTTTTTATAAGATTAATTTCATAATTTAGATAAATAATCATAACATAAGTTAATAATTTAATGAAGATTATTTTTTTGTTAAATACACTTTTTATACATTGAAAGCTATGATGAAACCTTTTGGGTTCATAACATAATTAATGTTTGTTACTCATTTTTATTTGTATAGTTGATATTTTATTTCATTTTGTTATTCCAATATATGATTTTAATAAAACTTATCTAAAATATACAAACTTGATAAAGATTGTTTTTTGGATTTTTAAAAAATATATATAATTAATGAAAAAATATGGAAAAAAGCTAATAAAGCCCATGAGTATGTTCAAAATTTAAGTAATTAGAGATTAAAAGCTTATTATTACTTCACAACTATTTTACTTTTATCTTTAGAGAATACTATAAATTATTTTAATTCTCTCCAGATTAAATCAACTACAAGTACACTAAACTCTATATTTTAAATAAAATCGAAAAAATCATTTTTTTAAATAATATTAACCCCAATTTTTTAAATATATAACTTACAAGTATTGCCTTATTAAAAATTATATATATATAAATACAAATATTTTTTGCAAATAATAAATAAAAATTTGTGGATGGTTTTGGATTATAAAATCTGAATTATATGTAATTTTAGTGGAAATATATATTAAATTTTTCTTATCTACAATTTTAAAAGCATTTTGTAGTATTATTTTTCTGTACCTATTGCTTATTACCTATAGTCTCTTAAGTACCAATAGATTTAGAGTTCAATGTATATGGATACATCTTGTGGTAATTTTACAATGACAGAAAGGCTATATTGTTCAAGTGTGAACTGCTTTTATAATGTACCATCTGGTCAAGTATTTAATATGTTAATATAAAAAAAGTTGTTTTAAGCCATTCATCTATTCTTCATAATGTTAATTATTAAAATTGCTAATTGATGTCTTTTCTTAATTTTATTTTACAAAATAATATTTCGAGTTTGATCTTTCCTATTATTTTAAAGAAAATACATCATCTGTTTTGAAAATCCTATTCTAAAGATCACATATGTCACTATAAAATATACTAATAGACAAAAAAACTGCTTTGTTTAATATTTAATAGAAAAGAATATAAGAAGCACATTACATTCACATATATGTGAGTATATATGCATATATTGATTTTAAAATTGCAGATATCTAAACTATATTATTTGTAATAATTACCTTGAAGATAAATTAATGTATTATTATTTTTGTTTTAAAACATTAAATTTCTAAAAGAATATGTCAAAATGCTGGCCTATATTCAATAATATTATGGTCCCTCTATGAATTTGAAAAACAAATAAACTTGAGTGCATCAACAGTAACTATGGAAAGACTTTGCATCAATCAAATAGATGATATAAAAAGCCCATGCATTCACATTAAGATTTCTTATTAATTTAGTTCTGCTTGTATATATTTGTTTTATTCAATGGAAGCTATGTTTTCTTGATCAATTTTTTTTTTTACAAAATTGTGATGTATATATATTTAAAGATGTTTGGAGTAAAACAGAATAGATGAATAACTAAACAAAGAAGTTTTGACATTTGCTCTCTGAAAACAAAATTGACGTTTTAATGCTTTTGAAATAAAGTCTACAACAACAAAAAAATGAAAATTCATCATCATAGCATTTGGAAAAGTTTTGTTATAGGAAGTTACAATGATTGCTTAAAATATTTATATGCATATGTGCCATCATGAAATATATTGTACCCTTACTTCTGAAACTCAAATATCAGGCTATTCAAGTATTACTAGCTCTCTGTCATAACTCATCAATTAATCAAGTTACTTAAACACTAAATCGCTATTTCTAACTTTATCAGGTAACTAGCTCATTCGCATATAAATAATACAGCTAGAAAATTAATACTTAACACTTAAATAATTTTATTTAATCACTAATCAAATAAATACATAATTTTAAAATTAAATACCCAGCTCATTTATCATTACATTAATTAACAATACTAGCTCACTTTATTAACAAAATGGTTTGATAAAATATTAATGGTCATGAGATTCATCAGAAAGCATTTAGTAAGGTAATGAACATTAAGAACATACCCCCCTCCCTGAAAGATACACTCCCAATGGTATAGGAATATCACCCCAACCTACTTTCATAAACTATCAGTAATATTCCCTTGATTCACATATTACATAAAATAAATTCTAATTAATAATTACAAAAGTACATTAAATCACTAAAATATTTAATACTCTTCTATTTAATACAATAATAAATCACTAAATAAAATTCTTAACATATTCTCATCTTAATTTAACTCTTTAGTTTAATTATCATCTCGGGTTCATCTTATTATTCTACCAATTAGACATTAAATAATATAGCTACATACAATGAGGGATTTTACATATTCCCAGCTACACCATAACAACAATAATAAATAAAATAAAATAAAATACTCCAGAACTCTTATTTTTTAAAAATCATCTACTTAATTTACTCATCAATAAAACAAATTAAAATCATAGACTATTGCAAAATATTATTTATTATATCCAACAAGTTCAAAATATTTTCAGTTTTATTGTGCATTAAAGTTCTTAGTATTATTTTATGTGACATGTTAAGAAATATAAAGTTTTTATATAATTATCAAATCAGACAATTAATAAATTGGTATTATACACTTTTCATGTTTAATAAAAACATCTTCAACTATTATAATCTAATAATTATATATCTTTTATAAATCATCTGCAATAATATGAATATTTAATTAATTTTTATAACACATGTGTGTAGTGAGAAGATTAATAATGACTTGGATATAACAAGAAAAGAAACTCTCAAAATGAAATATTAATTTAAAACAAATTTATTTTAACAAATATTATTTTAAAATGTACAAAATATAATATTTACATAACTTATATTCCAAAATTCAAACAAAATTATATTCCAGAAAAAAAAAATATTTACACACAAACAAAAATCTAAATAATTTTAAATAGTTTTCCATTCAAGTATTTATCATAAAGTAATAATATAAAGAAAACAATACAATTCAATGGTAACCCTGTTACTTTTCTAAAACTATAATATTAATATGCATTAACTGTATTATTATTTTAAAACATATTCATAAATAATTGTATGTTCAATAAATAAAACTATTCTTAGATAATGACAGCTTTTTATAAATATTTCCATAAAATCTTCACCTTCGTTATCCAGGTAGTTTATTAATATAACTATACCTTAAAATAGAAAAATATATTCTTTAATAGGAATAAGTCCTCTATTCTGTAATTTATAATAACTCTATAACTTCACTATGCTTCAGTTTACTTTATTCATTAGAATAAGCATATTATTTTTAATAATATAAATTGAAATATATGGTATTTATCTATACTAGCTTGGTTGATGTTCATAATATTCAGGTTTCACTTTCATTCATACTTTTATAATCAGAATATGCATTTAATACTTTCTTGATCTCTTTTAAAATTAGGAATATTAAATCATTCCTTTATTTTACTTCACATTAAATAAACATCATTTGTGATAAATTTTACTGTTCTTGTTTTCAACAAATTCTAACATTTTATAGTCTAACCATTATTCTTCAAACATTTAATAAACTATAACAATTGTGATGTAGGATGGAGTGGTGATAAAAAGTGATTAAAATAAGGGACAAAAAACTACAAACAACTCAAAACAAGTAATAAAATCATGGGTGCAGAGCTTAAGGCCATATATTCTTGTGTCTACCTTAAATTTCTATCATGTCTTCTATCTGAGGACTTACTGATTTGCAGAAAGAAGTGCTACTGACCATGAATCATTAATATACAGAATTCTTTTAATTGTATTTAACTTAGAAATTCACAAACTATATTCAATATATAATATTTCATATTCAAATATCCCTATCACACAGGATTTGATTTTCACTATTACTATCCTGAACCACTACTATTTATTATATACACATGGAATACCTCCATCAGAATTGTGAATAAATTCTATTATCTTAACATAAAATAATTTTTAAACTTCATTTTTAATATACATGATAATATCAAGAATATTTAATATTATCTCTACAAATGATTCTAAATATTTTACAATAATAAATACTTTCATTCAAATCCTTTCTTTATAAAATGATTCAGAGATCAAACATAGGAAGCTGTACCTAAACAGATACTGTTTGTAATATTATACTAATAATTATACATAGGATTAAAAACCCAAAATATGATATGCATACTCCTGCTTTTATTTATTATCAAAATAATATTTAGATACATAACAGGTATATATATATATATACTTTCATATGGTATACAAAAATCAATTAGTATATAATAAATAATAAAATAAGCATACCATGTGGTTTTCCTTATTTAGTGCTTTCATAATAATTAAATACATATATAAAATTTCAATACATCTCAATAACAATTTACCTTAATCTTATCCTTAGGATTAATAATGTGAATCCATCTTCTCTAGTTGATGTCCTTGCATTTGAAAGTTATAGATCTATTACCTCTGTGAAATGATTAAATTTTCTGGCACCTTTTTATTTTTCTTTATTTCATAATATTAAATATTTAAATAAACTTTATATATCACATAGATGTTAAATTATATCTTATAACTATAATAAATAACTATTAACTTATATAATTATTTTTTAACTAATATAAAAAAAATTACTAAAAATGTTCTTGATTTTTTGCTTGCAATTAATATTGAGAGGCACAGTTTCCATGATGACTTAAGTTCATTAATAGAGTTTTTTCTTACCCCTGCTCTCTGCACACTGCTCATTCTGAACTCCATTCAACAAAAAGCAAAATATTATAGCAAGTAAAATCCATTGGAAATTTTGTCTATTTTTTCAGGATAACTATTTTTAGAATAAAGTTTATTCTATTAATCAAAGATGACACAAATTTCACAAACATTTCACAATAAAAATTAATTATTTAATAAAGTAATTTTCATATTTAACATTCTCCTTGTTTATTCCAGTTTAATAAAACATTGTAGAAATATTTCCTTTTAAACCATTCATCAAATTTTTATATAAAAGTATTATATATAATTTTCACTTTCAATAAAGAGTGCTTTTAATTTTAAAATTCATCTTCCACATATACACATTCAATTTATAATACCTTGCATTTTTTTCATTATCCTATGCATTTAAACAATATTTTACTTTGGATTAATAAGCTTTTAAAACAATATTTATAGTTGACTGCTAATTGATAATTTATACTTTAGAATTTAAAGTTTATATAGTTCTTACAATGATTCATATTTATTTCATTTCAAAATTGTCACAAAACTTTAAAAATATTCTATAACCATTCATTACTCTTTAAGGTTAGTAGATATATTATATTAAGAAAACATTCACAAGTAACAGGTAGCAGACTATTAAATATAAAGTTTATTTTCACACATTTGTTAGCTTGCATTCATGGTTTTTTCTTAAATGTGAGGTAAACTTTAAAATAGTTGTAATGGCTTTCCTCAAACAAAAATGGATATAATTATCCCATAAGTCTATGCTTTTCAGGATAAACCATTAAAATAAAAGAAACTTGTCCTTTCATCACAAACACACAAATATTAAAAATAAATCTCTTATGACTCCTAAATGTGATTCTCCAGTCTGTATAACACCATCATCAGCATAGTTTCCTGACTATGGGTACCTCTGTTGGATAACTCATATTGTCTCCCCTAATTATCATAGTTCCAGTCAGTTGCATATGCAGCACTAATAATGAATATTTTGCAGGATTCATTCCATAATAAAGTGAATTAAAATAACTTCTTAAATATTAATCATAATTTCAGAATACACTTTTAAACTTTACTGACCAGAAATTTTTTTTTTAATTATCCTTTAACTTTTTACTTGATTGAAAATTAACCAATGAGAACACACAATTTGAAATACATTAGCGTGCAGATGATAATTGTTGAAAGAAGAAGTCAGAGAGAAATTATTTGTTTTTTTTTGGGGGGGGGGAAGATTACAGATCGGAAATTAAAACCAAGTAACTGGGTTTGTTTGTAAAAAAAAAAATAGCTGAAATCTTTTAAACATTATTATTATTTTAAAAAGACAATTAATTAATTATGACTAACTCAAGATTTCAAACTTTATACTATCAAGTTTGCAGTAATATGAACAGGTAAGTGAAAGTACAACTATGCTGGCTAAATTGACAATCAATAAGTTTGCTGAAATATCTTGGTATCATTATATTAAAAAAAATATGGAAAGAACAGGTTATATATTAGTGCTAAAGTGTTATCATGTAATACCAGAACAAAAGGAACAAACTGTAAGTATTATTTTGATGTATAATTGGATGAATAAGCAAGATAAAATATGTAGGAATTTTAACTATTATAACCTTTATGTAAGGCTAAAGTAGACTCAACATATGAATAATAGAAAAATTATTTGTGACAAAGGTAAATGGATAGTTTTCAAGATCATTAAAACTAAATTAAGAATAAACTGAAATGGAAATGTATGCGTATTAAAACATATGCTTAATATTAAAAATATGACTTATAAATATACCTCTGAATGGAAATTTTACTAGGAGAAAAGATTTAAACAAATTATTATTGGTGAGTATAACTTTCATGTATAATAAAAACTTTTATGATAAATTAAAGACAATATCAGTAACATTAGTTTGTTGAAGAATCTAGATTATGTGGAGGATAATATCATTTTTATTACCTTTAAGGAGAAAGTGCTCTCTATTAAAGAAAAACATTATCAAGGAATATATCAAGAATAATATGAAGACAAGTATCCTTAATGGTGGAAGGATCTAAATAAAACATACCACACAAGTGAAAAAAATAATCTTCAATCGTGAAGAAAAAAAAACTTAAATGCTGTAGATAACAGAAGGGTGTTGGAATTCTATAATTTTAATAATTTTCTATAAGTATAAAAAGAGTAAAAGTGAGAAGAATATTAATGTGTGACAAGTTGGAAGCATAAGAAACAATTGAAATACTATTAATAAAAATTAAAGTTTTTTTTTACATGAACTTTTATATTAGAAAAAAAAACTGGTAATGTAATGTTTGTATATAGCTAAGTTCATGTTTTAAAATAATCATTATTAAAATGGGGAGGTAAATCAAGAGATGGGAAAATTAATAGTTAATGTGATTTCTTTATCTATAGTAATAGTTGTTTAAAGTTCTTTTTACTAGACAATTAAAATAAATGTATAGAAGTTATAAGTTCATAGAATATACACACAAAAATAGCAAAACGAATGTATTATATGAAGAGGAGATATATCTGAGTTCTAGTATAATATTAAAATGACAACTGGTGGTATTTAAAGTTTGATCTTGTGTTTAACTATTAATCCTGTAATATAATTGTAATGGTATTATTTTTAAGACTTATATAAAACAGGTATAAATTGGAAATAGGAAATTAATGCTTAAGTGATTAGATAAAATGAATATAAAGATTTTTTTATTTTTTATTTGGTATGCACCAAAGTGTGGTTTATCAACATTTAGCAAACAGTCCTAAATGGTAAATGGAAATTAGTCCAGGAAGAAATAAGTAGACACATTTGATAAGATAAAGGATAAAAGTTTCACTTGTTGTATTTTTATTATATAGTTGAGTAATAAGACCAAAGGAAAATTAAGTGTGAGGTAAAGAGAGAGATCAAATGGAGAATATCTTAAAATGTAAACACAGACATAATATTATAATGAAATTATTTTAATTGGGAAATAAAACATTAATCAATATTACTTATATAAGGCTAAAACCTCAGTACATGTGCCTTGAGTGCTTAATTTTAGTAAGAGAGACCTCTACAAATCATAGTGCAAGATTCGACTTTATAAAGATAAGAGGGACCCTCTTATCTCTCAACCTATTTTCTTAATTATATAGGCAAATCTAAAGCATTTTGATTTGGGAGCATGAAGCTAATAAATTCTTCATTGATTAAGTCCACCATTTCTGTTAAACATTAACATTCGCTTTAGGATGAGTCCTAGATAATTGAAAATGAATGGATCATAAAAAACGGTAGAAATAGGATGTAATTTTTACTACTATGAAAGAAATGCTGCTGGCCTATGACTGATTTTTAACATTTAAGCATATCATGTTATTGTTTTACCATAAGTGATTCTTTATAGACAACTATTATTAATTATAAAGCAAGATAATGCAAAATATTTATCATAAGAATTTATGATTAATTGATTATAATTAAATGGTAATAAATGCTTTAATAAGCTATTTCTCCTCTATCTTTTAACTTTTAGTTCACATGCATGATGAAAAGCAATAGTAGTTATTTGTAAAGTGTCTAGTTTATTTTGATTAATTTTAATCATTAATCTTGCAATTACATATTATAATACCAACATAATTCAATGATCAAGCACATTTGCTATAGAATAAATCCCTGGCCTTTAATACACTGTGGATATAATCCAATGTATATTCAATGCTTACAAATACAATGCATTTACTCAATGCTTACAAATACAATGCATTTACTCATATCATCTTAACTTTATTGCATTGTCACACATATATATTGTAATGGACAAAATAAACAAATAAGGTTAAGTTAAATGAATACTGCCAGGCGTACCATTAGCTTAACTGTTACTATGCCGATTGATAATCACTAGAATGAGACTTTTTAACATAAACAGAATATTTAACTATTAAGAACGCATTATAAATGGTATTAAAAAATAATAATAATGCAGAGTTATTATTTATTTAAGTATAACTATGTATTTGTAAATAAACAAATGTCTAATAATATTTGTATTCAATCTAAATTTCATATCATATAAATCAAATCTAAATTTGTTTCAGGGTTTAAAATACTTATGTATAATAAATAAGTCCTTTAAAATTTGAATCTCTAACTGTAAATCTTTATTATTGATATGGCTAAATAACAAAGGGTTTTTTTTATTGTATTTAATCCGTATCTCCAGTAACTAAGCAGTAATGTTTAGATTATGTGGGAGTATTAAAAGTAATTATAAATAAAATTACTACTAAAAACAGTATACTTTTAAATAAATGCATAATAATAATGAGACCATGTGACCATATTTATCTATTAATTTGATAGATGATGAATGTTAAAATAATAAAAGATGAAATCCAGATAATTTTAACAAATATAAAATCAATTTATTAACATACAAAGAAAATGTAAAATAAAATGTAATGATAATAATTTAAGTTCTCACCACTTAAGATAAATAACTTCTCGCTAATGTTAATTAGGGAAGCTTGATCCCTATTTTCCTATCAAATAACCTGTGCAAAATGTAGCTTTACATAATGTGGGAGCAAAATATGCTATTGAAGAAAAATAAAAAAAAACTTAAGCATAATCATAAATAAACAAAGCGAAATAATGTTCTATCAGATCTCTAAGTAAAGTAGGTTAATGTTTTTCTATAGGTATTTGGTTGGTATAAATTTAGTTATCTCTTAAAATATTAAGAACATTTACCCTACTACAATATAGTTTTTTAAAAAATATATTATTTGTCTAACTTTTATAGGTATAGGTGGCAATATGTAAGATGCTTATCTAAACTAACATTTATAAATAAAAGCTGCAATGCATGTACTAAACAACATTATATTATTTCTATAAGTCTTATTGACACAAACTTAATTCATTATACAAACTATATTTAATATGAACCTTAACATATCTGTATTAATAAACAAAGGTAATCTTTATAAATATTCTCATTTTGTACATTTGTTTTAGATAACTTATAGCATTTCATTACAACAGCATAGACCGAATTTACGATCAATAAAACATATGAAACATATCAAATATTATATTTTATTTATAAGGAATAATAATTACTATTATTTAATTAACAACCTGTCTCCAAAATATGCTCAATACACACATATACACTTAAGCTGCAAATGCTAAATTATAACCATATAATTTAAATATACTACGTGTATACTCATTTGATTTTACTTTGTTTATTGTAAATATTAATTCTTATTAAGCGCGATGTCAGCACGTAATACTTATATAAGGCTAAAATCTTAGTACATGCGCCTTGAGTGCTTAATTTTAGCAAGAGAGACCTCTACAAATCATAACGCAAAACACATATCTCTATAATTTAAAGTTTACTTAAAGTCTTTTTAAAAGTTCCAATAATATTTACAAATCTTTTTAAAATGATTAAAATCATTAAGCATTTTAATTGTAAAATCCAACAGACAAAGCAAAAGTTAATTCTTATGAAAGAGTAAATAAAAATGGAATGACAGCTTTTAAATCAAATCCATTAATGATGAGTTTTTAAAAATACTTAAAAAAATTACAATAAGTTGTTTTTCATTTCATTAGGTATGGATCAAATAATTAGTAATCTCCTGGTAAGGTCCATGGTTAATTATAGCATTTCTCAAAAATATATATTTATTAAGAAAAAATTCATTAGTTTTAAAATCTGGTTTAATAATGAGTATTTAAGATGCAGGTGTTTATCTGAAAGCTTTTAAGTTAGTGTAGTAAATGTAATATCAGATGATTTATGAAGTATTAATATTCCAAAATAACTTAAACAAAAAATAGCATTCCTAAATAATTTAAATATTTTCCATTTCAATAAAAAATTTAAGTTTCCTTTTGCTTTTCATGCACTTCAAGATGATGAATATCTTCAGAGGTTTTAATCATTCATTTTTGACAATTCAGATGCACATTTGCCACACATTGCAAATGCTTCTTTGGCTCATTCCGTCTTTATCATTATGGTTCTGAATGCCAAGATGGTTAAATGTAAATTCAGGTTTTATACAGTCTTCCTGTAGATAGTTAGCAATGAAAGAGAAAGATTTCTCTTGGATAGCTATATTTATAGGTTTTAGTCACCTGCCCAGTTTAATCATCCTAATCACTCAAATATTCTCTTTTTTTTTTAGTATTTTATGTGAAAATTTGGCTGCCACTGCCAAGATATGAAGGTTGGTAGATGAGTTTTGAGGTTTTAAAGAAGTTATAGCATCAATTAAAATGAAACCATTTTATAATTATAAATAACATTTTAAAATGTACTGAAATACAGTATTATATATTTTAATAAATACATCATATTAAAATAAATATTCATATTACAGATATTAAACGATTTTTATTTTGTTCATTTGGTAATTATTCTCATGGTAAATTGCATTGTATGGCCAATAATAAATTTACTTAAATATTTAAATATATCAAAGAAACATAAATATTCTTAAATTTAAATATGTCAAAGAAATATAATCATTCATATATACATGTATATATATTCAAATATTACACTACTATAAGTGGTTTTAATATTATGTATGAAATAATATAATTATTGCTTCCCTGATCCTATTTTAATTAGTTTATTCATATAATAACCGTATTGGGTATATTTATCAATATATTGTTGTTTTAAAATTAACTTTATATGAGTGTATGTGTTTGTACTCAAATGTAAAAGCACTATTTTTGAAACTGATGCAAATATTCTAAAATGCTATTAGAAATATATATAGGAACAGACATTTTGGACTTTGCTTTATAAGATATCTAAACTATAATGTTAATATTACTGTAATAATAATGATAATAGTAGTTTTAATAGCAGTAATAGTAATAATAACCATAGTAATACGCCAATACAATTTTTTGAAGTTATATTTATTTCCATTGTTACTCGGACACACCAAATAGCCATCACAATGTTTAATATGGATTATTATAACCAAACATCTTTCTTAGAATGATAATTCTAGGGAGTGGTCACTTTAGATCTGAATCACAATTTAATAATAACTCAACTTAATTACAGAGATGTTTTTTTTTAAAATCTGATCTCAAATTTAATAGTAACTCAAAACAAATAGATGATGTAGTTCATTATGAAATCTGATCTCTGATTTACAAAACAAACAGTCAATAAATTCACCATCTAGATATAGTATATTTTAATCATTCAACAATGATTAACAACTACAATTTATAAATCCTACATACATAATATTTAACTCAAAGTAATCAAAAGGAGGGCTAATTTACATATAAATGACTTTGATTAAATTTCAAAATAAACCTTTAACTTAAAACTCTAATAATTATACTACAACTCATTATTTTAACACTTGCATGCTTCACTTGAAATATTTTACAAGCATGCCCACTTTATGTATTTAAAATGAATATTACTGCTGATTATTTTATCTAATTTTATATATTAGTTGAGAATTTCTACATAGAAAGCAAACCTGTTTTTTTAATAAAACATTTGCTTCTTCTATTAAATGGTATATAAACAGTTTATGCATAAGAAAACATAGTTTTTTAAAATAAATATATGTTAAGGGGTTATGAAATAAAACTTAAAATGATTAATATGTTAGTAAAAACAGTCTCTCCCCTCTCTTTTTTAAATATATATACCATAAATTTTGTTTTCAAAATTCTCTACAGTTTAATTGTGATTTTTTTTCCAGACTAATATTTTTCTTAAGATGTCATGCATTAATTGTTCCCATTTATAATCAGTATTCTTTTTTTACAAGTTGCTATAATATCTTTTATCAATCTCCTCTCTTTGAAATTTGATAATTTTTTGTCAGCTTGTGTAGAGATTTCTTCTAAATAGCTTGGTCAGATACACAAGAGATCCATGTTAGATTTCAGATAGTTGGAAGTTTTGTCCTCTTTTCTATTTTGTCAATCTAATGACAGTTCTATGTAGGTTAAGTAAACCAAGAATTCAGATAAATTTATTTCAAGAAGAATTGACTATATACACTTTAGACCTATTGTTTTTTAACATCTTTGATCTTGTTTTGAACACCTTTGATAATCTACTATTTTCAACACCTTTATGGTCTCATTTTTCAAAACACCAACATTATATTATTTAATTGGTTGAGTTTTTAAAACTACATAATTATTAAATTATTTGATTTTTTTTCCTTTCCTTTCAAATCTCATATCTCAAAACAGGCTGAAATTTTTTATTAAATTATTTTAAATTTAATTATTTAAGTTGTTTTTCAGTGTATTCCAGGATATTCTTTTAATCTTTGATAAAAAAAACTTTTAATATAGTTTATAGACAGGATATGAGCACAGACTTTCACATGATCCACCACTCTCCACACTATCTCATAACACTGATACACTTGAACACGCATATGTGGAAAAGATAAATAATCACCAATATACGTATTTCATGCTAAACCAGCAATCATCAGTTGGTCCAGATTACCATCTCTACACATATATGCTACAAGTGCTCAGACATAAATTAAGATAGCAAATCCTCCTACTTTAATGGACAGGCTTCAATGTACTCCAACTCTTCAACTGTCCATCCAATTGAAAACCTGATGATGGAACACTCAAAGGCCACCCTTAGGCCGAGATTGTTGTCATACCCATGTTGACCCAAAGGTCAATCTGACCCCTCATGTACAGGACATAATCCATTAAATACATATACAAGGGATAGGCAGACATCTTTAATATGTAATAAATGAAATACACAGGCTTATATATACCTGTGTCTATATATGTAATAGACAGGGTATGAGCACAGACTTTCACATGATCCACCACTCTCCACACTATCTCATAACACTGATACACTTGAACACACATATGTGGAAAAGATAAATAATCACCAATATACGTATTTCATGCTAAACCAGCAATCATCAGTTGGCCCAGATTACCATCTCTTTGGGTCAACATGGGTGTGACAACAATCTCGGCCTAAGGGTGGCCTTTGAGCGTTCCATCATCAGATTTTCAATTGGATGGACAGTTGAAGAGTTGGAGTGTGGAGTACATTGAAGCCTGTCCATTAAAGTAGGAGGATTTGCTATCTTAATATATATCTGAGCACTTGTAGCATATATGTGTAGAGATGGTTATCTGGACCAACTGATGATTGCTGGTTTAGCATGAAATACGTATATTGATGATTGTTTATCTTTTCCACATATGTGTGTTCAAGTGTATCAGTGTTATGAGATAGTGTGGAGAGTGGTGGATCATGTGAAAGTCTGTGCTTATACTCTGTCTATTACATATATAGACACAGGTATATATAAGCCTGTGTATTTCATTTATTATAATATAGTTTATAATAAATTATTAGTTTCTCTTAAATTTAAACACTTTTAATAATAAACCTATTATATAATTTATAATTATTTTAAAATATATTTTAAATAATGTATTCCAAAATTTAAATCTTACCTATTATAATTACATTTAATACTTTATTCTAATCTATTTATTCTATTTTATATAATTTTCATTAAAACTTTTAAATGCCATATTTATTAACCTTCTCACAATAATAAAAACCCACCTTACTATTATGTGGATGATCGCATACCTGACACAATGAAATGAATAAGCCATTATTAATTTCAATATATATATATGCCAATTATTTCCTATAAAGTGTTATCAATAACTTTTACAATTCTTTTGTAACTATAACTTTATAATAATTACAATTATTCAATTACAGTTTGGCAAGTAAAAGAATATCTGAATCTTTTTTTCCCATTAACTAAAATGATATTGGTCCCGACTTGTTATTAAAACTATTTTTCATTCTCATATATTTCCTTAAACGGAAATCTCTTTCAGTTTATATATTGCAGATATAATACGAAAGTACTAACTAGATTTTTTTTATTTTTGAATTGAAATATATATATATTGATTCTACATTGTTTCTTACAAAATTGCAAAAAGCTTTCAAATTAATTTCGTATTCCAAAAATTTATATATATCTCTGCAGAGGCATCTCCAACAGATTAAGTTTGCCTAGAATTTTAGCATTTATGTTTTTTTTTTTTTTACTTTTTAGCTAAGAACAATTGGATACATTCTGAAAAAAAAAAAACAATTGGATACATTTTGTGTTACAGTTATTAGATGATTATCTGGAATAATTACGAATCGGCTGTCTTAAAAAAAAAAAAAAAATTGTTTAGAACGTGAAATTTTTTGCAAGTTTCATCAGGATTCGAATTCCACGTGGTCATTTGTCAGGCAAACGATCCTAGTTATTGCGATACGAGGAAAAAACAAACAAACAATATTATAATATTGAAGAAATTTATTCTACTTATATGTATATGATGTATATAATAATATTTTGTTGCTCATATTTTATTTTGCACAACTTAACTTAAAATAACTCTTAATCACAAATTTTAGAAGTATTATTATTAATAATTAACGCTAATAAATAAATGTTTTGAAAACAACACCTACATATAATCTACTGCGTTCAATTTTTTTCTGTTTTTTTTAATGTCTAAACTTTACTAATAAGAAAATTATATTATATTTTAAATACAGTATACTCTATATTGTTGCGAATTTTTAAAAGAACAAAGATAAAAAAAATTTAAAATGCGAAAATTGTAAATGAATGTTTTATTTTCTGCTACAATGTTCGAAATCAATCATTTGCTGACTTTTATTCAATTTTTTTTACAGTATTCACAAACTTCGATGAAGTATTAAATTAATTAGAATGGAGCTATGCGGTTTAATAAAGTAAAACTAAACGCTTTATTTCTTTTTCACAATTACAAGTGTTTTTGACTGAGTTTAGTTTATTCGTTTAAAATGTTATATTTAAAAACCCGCAATGAATAGGTCAGCTGGAATGTATGAATCTATAATCATTATTGAAACCTGTTATCCATGATTTTAGAGATTCATTAAGGTACAGTTTCTATTAAATGTGTTTAATAATGAAAAAGACATTCGACTCAACTCTTTTCCGCGCTTTGAAAGAATTGTGAATCATCGATTGTTAATATAGAATGATCTGTTAGAGCAATTCTTCAGTTTTTTGAAGCTATTATTTTTTAAGTTGCTTAGCAACAATTTACGCCCATTTCTTTAATTTTTAACATTTATTTTAGTTCGGTCAAGAGTTTCATTTTCCGGTATAAAAATCACAGCCACAGGATATAAAGACTTGATCGTTTTAAAAAGGTCATTTCCTCACCTTCACACGCTTGCTTATATATCAAATAATTTATTAATACTAAGTTTAATTATTATTTAATGTCATATATATATACGTTATAATGCTTGAAAATAATTTCATTTTTCATTTTCTATTCAAATATATAGTTAATCTGCATCTATTTTAATGATATAAAGAAGTCATTAAAGTTTTAGATATAGAGTTGAATTGTGCGAAGATAACACCAATAAATTGTGTAGAAAGGCAACCGTCAATGATCTCAGTTTATCACTTGTATTTTGTTGAAGTATTACCCAAAATATGACTTGGGTAGTCGTTTTAAAAAACTTTTGAATAATAATATTGGTTTTAGTATAAAAAAAATGGAGAGAAAAATAAAAAACAAACTTTTTTTAAAAAAAAAAAATTCCTCTCAGAAATATTTATAAGCGTTGGTGGCCGAGTGGTCAGCACAGCCGTCTTACATGCAGTTGTCCCGGGCCCGCGGGTTCGCTTCCCGGCCGATGCTTTGGCACATGAAAAAAAAAATACATATTCCTTAGATTTATCAAAAAATATTCCTTAGATTTATTCAATCTTATAATGTCACGATCAGTATATAAATATTTACTCAATTGACAAGTAATATACATCATTCTAGACTTAAGACATATTTTCAAAGACTATTATTATATATTATGCTCTTCAAAAACTCGTAGCTATCACTTTTTTTACTTCCAATTCTCTTTCGGATTATATATTTTAAAATACATATTCAATATGCTTTTCCATATTATGGGATTTGGGAATTCTATCAGATTTTCAATGGTATGGATGACTAAAGAGTTGGGGGTTGGACTGGGTTGAAGTCTATCCATTAAAGTGTAAGGATTTGCTATCTTAATAGAGACTGAGCACTGATTATATATATGTATGGGAGATGGTAATCTGGATCAACTGATGAGTGCTGGTTTAGCACGAAATACGTATATAGGTGATTATTTATCTTTTCTGCATGTGTGTGGTCATGTGTATCAGTAGTATGAGATAGTGTGGATAGTGAAAGGGCTTGAAAGTCTGAGTTCAAATCCCCCTATATTTATTAAACTTCTAAAAAAATTATTTTTTTAAATTTTCTTTTGTTTAATCTCTCTAAATTTCTGATTTTCCAATTCAACTTTTTCATTTTCATTCACTTTAAATTTTTGGAGTTTTATAAGATTTTTCTTTTTTTTTTTCTAATTATCTAACTCTCAATTTCGTATAAAATAATATTTTAAAAAAGTGCTAAATAAGTAATCAAATTATATGTTACTTGGATTATGCAAAATTTTAGCACCAGAAGTAATAAAAATGGACTTTGAATTTTAGAGTTTGCTTCTCTACCACTGCACTAAATCTTATATGGTGAATAAAGAATTTTAAAAGAACAAGTACTTCCATAACTTAACAATTAATCTGCTAAAGTTATAGGATTTTTTTTATATAAATAAAAGATTTAAAATCATGTAAAGTTACATTTATATGAAGGCCTAATTCTTGCTCAATATTTATAGAATTAATATGATATTTATCTCTGATTAACTGTTATAATGTTAAAAAATGAAACAAAATTGAGATACTGATTTTTAATAGTTATGACCAATTTAGTCAAGACAAGCATCCATCTATAATCTTATGAATTCAAATGTTGGAAGTCCTAATGAGATACTGGAAGAAGTTTTAAAATGTAATGGTGATATATTAGCTTTAAAAGTATTGAATTTTTTTTTAGGAATATATGGACTCATGAAGTTATGTAGACTCTTCTTAAGGATGCTTATATTATTCTAATTTTTAAAATAAATTTCAGTAAATTTTCATGGAATATCATCATTATCAACTGTATCAAAAATAGTTTTAAGGATTTTGTTGAATAGAATGCTTCCAGTCATTAATTAATGATTATCAGAGATTCAATGTGATTTTAAAGAAGCATATATATTTTTTGTTAATAGGAAAATATATGAATAGTATTGAGAAGAAAGAATTAATTTAAATATTGCTTTTATTGGTTTATCAATTAATCAAATAGATCTATGATACTGTTAAAAATAGTTGATTATTCATCAAAGTTTATTCATATTACATGGCTCATTCAAGGTGGAATCATCATTATCATCATCAACAACCATTATCAATCCACTGCAGAATGAAGGTCTCTCCAAGTTCAATCCATCTTCTCTGATGTTTAGCTTCTCTTCTCCAAATCATCCCTGCATACTTCCTCATTTCATCCATCCATCTTACAATGTGGTCTCTTTTTGGGTCTTTTACAATCTCTTGGAATACAGTTTAAGATTTAAATTGTCCATCTATTATCATCTCTTCTAGCAATATGTCCAGCCCAACTCCACTTCGGTCTTTTAATTTTTAAATGAGGTCAGTAATACCTGTTTGTTCTCTTACCTATATATTGCATTTTTGATCTCTTCTTGTTACTCCCAACATGCATCTCTCCAAACTTCTTTGAATGGTCTGAAGTCTCTGTATTGCTCTTCTATTAAGTGTCTAAGTCTCAGATCCATAAGTAAGAACTGGTAAAACACATTTATTAAAAACCTTTCTTTTCAAGCACATAGGCATATTTCCTTTTAGTATCAAGTTATTTCTATCAAAATCACTCCAACCAAGTTTAATTCTATGATTAATTTCATCCATTATGTTTCCATCTGTATTAATCTGACCAAGGTATTTGTAACTGTTAACTTCTTTTAACTCATCATAATCAATCTTAATGTTCATATTTTGAGAAAATCCATTAAACATCACTTTAGTCTTTTTAACATTTATCTTTAGTCCTACTTTCCTATTTTCATCTAATAATTCCTGCAACATTTCCTGCAGCTCTAAAGCATTATTTGCAAAAACAACTACATCATCTGCAATATCTAAATGACTTAAATAATCTCCATTTACTTAAAAAGAAAGCAATTCAAGAGCAGTAAAATATACTGAAAAAGGCATTATAATGAAATGTTAATGAAGGCGAGTTATTAGAGTGAAACAAAAGTCTGTAATAAGCAAATACAGTATTATAACTCAACAATATAAAGAACTGTGTTTGTATAGTTTAGACTGAGTTTAAATTTATGGAATTCAACCAGAAAGTCACTATTGAAAATACTAACGAGCTACTAATATTATATATTCTGAGTAATAATTCATTTTTAAGTTTAAAACTTTCTTGTGTATTATTTTCACAATAATAAAATGAGGATACAGCTACCTTAGATCTAATCTAACCCTGTACACTTCACTTACTGTAGATGACAGTTTGAAACCTGTAAACATCAATTGGTACAGTCTAGTGATATGATCATATAACATTGCAATGCTGATAGGAACAATAATACCATTTGAGATATAAAAAAAAGGGTAATGACAAATATAAAGTATTTGTGTTGAAAGATACAAGCTAATTAATAACATTACCATTAATAAGTTGAAAGTTGTTACCTTACAGTGGATGTTGGGCAAGGATGTACTGCAGCTAGAAAATCATCTTTGTGACCCAAAAATGCCTAAAGATATTTCATATGAGGAATTGCTGCAAAAATTAAATTCACATTTCAAATCATCAACTTCCAGATTCATAGCATGACTTCACTTCCTAAACAAAATGCAGTCACCAAATAAAAAACAGGAGTATGATATAGTACTGTGAGAATTATTATTGAATGAATGATTTTAGAGACTGCCTAGAAGAAATGCTATTAGACCAGTTATTATGGAGCCTATGAGATGAGAAACTTGGACAGATGTTGCTAAATGAATCTACATTAACTTATACTGCCAGACTGAATAAGAAATATCATATAAATCTGTTTTAGAACATACATTAGAATTTAAAAGCACAGCAGATATAGTTAAGCCAACCACACACGTATAAACAAGGCAAATACACAGACCATGGAGTAGAATACTAAACAGGGAATCAGCATTCTTCTGAAGGAAAGGACATGCCAGAAAAGGCAAGGTCATAATTGCACACTGACAGGTCATTGGTCAAGAGCTTGTAAAAACAAATACAAAATGGCTTAAGTCAACATAACTGCAAATAATAAATGAAGAGGAAGAGTAATTATGAATGCTGTGAATGTTAAAAAAATAAATAAATGTGAGAATACATTGAATTTATGTCAAAAGTCACAAAAAATGGAAAATGATAGCAGAGAAGGCATATCACTCTATTTTAAAGGTTGAACAGCCATTAATAGAAAATGGAGCAATGGGTCACAAATTAAAAAGACAAATTTGGTAATTACAAGACATAAATGGGAATTCTATTAATATAAAAGGAAGAGTGATAACACAGATAAAAATAAACAAACACATAAGAAATTTACCATTATATGTAGTAACTAAGGATATTAGCCCTTTATTGGAACAGCTGATACTAATCTCTGGGAATACTCATTGAAAGTATCAAGAGAAGCAAACTGAAAAGTAAAGTCTGGAACAAATTTCCATCACTATATAAGTCAAATCTAAAGAGACTAAATAGTAAACTTATAATGGAATTGACAAGAAATAATATGGGATACCAATTAATTAAAGATTGTATTAAACAAGGATTTCAAATATTCTTAGGATAGTGAGTTTCAATTTAAAGTAAAGGGAAATGTCTGCTATAGTTGCTACATGAAGGATACCCCAGTATAGTACACATGAAAGAACTAACGCATTTGTATGTTTGGTGACTGCACATGAATAATATCATTGAAGAAACATAAAGAAATATCAAGCCTGACAAAAACACAGTTTAGTTACTAAGAAAACCCTGACAAAATTATTAATAAAGCACTGGGTCAAAGTGCATATTTTTATGTTGATTCCAGACAAAATTAAAGAAAATAATCCCCAAAAATATCATGTTCAATATAAGACAGCTATCTGAATAAGAAATGTACTGAGGAAAAATGGATAACAGGATTTATAATTAGGCTACTGTCTAAAAAAATGAGCAAAATGAAACTAGAAGATAGTAGAGAAGAAAGATGACACATTAACTACATAAAAAAAATCATTTAATTGAGTCAATAAAGATAATGGATAAGATTTTAAATTCTGGTAACTCATATGGAAGGTGAGAATATTAAAAGTGATGCATCTACTAATACTGAAATAAATATAGAAGAAAAATCTTCAAGTCAAGATATACCTACAGAATTAAGTAGTGAAATATAGCCTGAACAAAAAGAAAAAATTACTAAGCAGGATGGGAAAATATCAATATTATCAAGACCTGCCAGAAATGGACATATGTCTAAAAGATCACAGAATTGTTTCTTGTGAATTGATGGATCTATTTCCAGAATGAAGGGAGGTATTCCTATGTATTAGCTAAATTGTGTAAATAATAAATAAAGTTATATGGGGAGGGGGGGTGCTTGTAAAATTAGTCAAATAAAAGACATTAAAAATTATTCTAAAAATAATGAATATGCATAATAAGTATTTTATGCAAATTAGCAAATTAACTTAGATGTGCTAATTTGCAAGAAAATAATAATGAAATCATTTATGCAAATTAGGTCCAGAAAAAACAAAACTGACCATCTAGAGCAGTAATAGAATAGATAGAGAAGTTGAAAGCAAAACGGTATTTGCAAACAAGTAATCCGTGAGTAGTTTAATGTGTAAAAGAAAGTGTTATAGTGAAACGTTAACGAAGAAGAGTTTAACAGAAGAAAATCAAGGACTGTAATAAAAAAAATGCAGCATTAAAGTTTAACACTATAAAGAATTGTGTGTGCATGGTTAAGACTTGAGTTTAATTTTTGGGATTTAACCAAGCGGTCACTAATTCAAAATAGTAATAGCCTACTAATATTGTATGTTTTGAGTAATAAACTCGTTAAGTTTAAATCTTTCTTGTAAATTATTTCCAAAATAATTTAATGAGTGTACAGCTCTCTTATGTCAATCTGATCTATACACATCAATAAGATTAGCAAACTTTCTTATAGAGCAACAAATACTTATTATTTATTCATATTTATTGCTTTTCAAGAGTAATAAATATAAAATAACTATGGTTGAAGAATGACATATAGAATATATAATGTAAGTGCATGTTATACATGTCCCTATAAATTTAAACATGCTTGCACATTCTAAACTTCAATTTATGAATGAAAATAAATATACTTATATATATATATTGAGAATAAACATTTCCATTAAATTGATTTTTTTAAGTTATTATTTTAAATGCGAGCATTTTAAAATTAAGCCATAAAATTTTTATTTACTCAATTTATTTACTTTGCTTATAAATTAGAATTTCGTGATGTGGAATTTCTTTTTTCTTTATAGTAAAAGTATTCAAGCTTCTGTTGGTTTAACCATTCTTTTTTTATCTTTTAAGTATAAAATGATCAAAACCTTTTAATTTTCTCAGTAGAAATTTCTCGATGCCCACACTTTAATCAATGGATTTTTCGCGAAACTTGTTGCAAATTTCTTATTAGCATTTTCCCTCTAATTGCTGATTTGCAACGACTTAAAACTTAAAGCATTGGAATAAGAGCATAATGCAAATGAATGTCTATAATATCATTAATAAAGAAACAGGTTACATTGATGGTAGTAAATTTAAGCGATATCGACTGGGAATAAGTCGAGAAAGAGAAGCAGTGGGAAGGTAGTGTTGAAATTTGTTTAAAATATTATTAATGATGATTACATGTCAAATAATTTTTTATAATATTCTTTTTCTAAATTATTTTTTTAAAAGATCCGAATACATATCAAGAATTGGTGTTCATCACATAAATCTGCGCACATCCAAAGCAGATCGATCTTGACTAGAAATAAAATTATAATAAAATGGACAAGCTGAAATTATAATACAAATATCAGACTTTAAAAAATTCATCACCTTAATAATATAAGGATGTTCACAGTTTTATAATAATGATTTAAATATAGGAACTCATTAAAGTTAATAATGAAATTCAAAAAAATGAGTTAAAATAAATTGTATTAAGAAGATAACAAGCAATAGCATATTGTCATCAGCAATAATCAAATAATAGCATTTACTGATTCTACCCTTTTACCTAGACATTGACCTACCTTTGAGGGGGGAGGAATTAAACATATATTGATAGTAGGCCATCTGTTTTAAAACAGGATACATCATCACAATCATCTCAGTATGATTTTCACTAGATATCTTTTTTTAGGGGAGAGATCTCACATGCATT
This sequence comes from Epiperipatus broadwayi, assembly GCA_028023455.1. Lineage (NCBI taxonomy): Eukaryota > Metazoa > Onychophora > Udeonychophora > Euonychophora > Peripatidae > Epiperipatus > Epiperipatus broadwayi. The sequence continues at coordinate 255,823 of JAQFVV010006595.1, read as the reverse complement.
CATGAAAGCACAGTAAGCCATGCTTTCCTTCAAACAAGACCCATCATTACCATGTTTATCAACTATTGTTAAATCAAAAAGAAAATAAAAGTATCTATAGGTTTCATCCAGATTCTCCAATCAGTGACTTTTTTTCTCCTTACCTTTTCAACCAATTTTCTTCTCATCCATAAAACTTATACATGGTCTTTCTAAATAATTTTATGATCTTTTAAAATCCCATTTAAAACTTCACTTGTCTAGTCTATTGCCACCTCTTCTAGGAGCATATTCGGTTTGCCTCAGTTTGACTAGAATTAAACTGGATGTGCTCCTAGAAGAGATGACAAGTGAAATTTTAAACTGGATTAAGATTGTAAAAAAAGTTAGAAAGATATAGATTATATATATAATAGCTTTATAATATGTTTGATTATTCCTTCATATACTTCACTTTACTCTCAGTACACATCTCCCTTAATTTGCTATGTGGCTGCTTTTCTATTAAGTATAAATTTTTCAAATACATAGATAAATTTCTTCTTAATATCAAATTATTTCTGTCAAAAGCATACCATTTAAGCTTAATTTTATGGCTAATTTATTATATTATTTATAATTATTAATAATATGACCAACTTATTTATAACAGTTACTTTTTTCTAATTCATCATAATAAATCTTTATTTTTCTTTTTTTGAAAAATCATTTATCGTATAGTCCTAGTTCTGCCTTTCAGCTGATGCTTTTGTATTTGCAAATAAGTCAGCTCTTTTACTTTTATTCCTGTATATCCTCATTTTAATATTTCCTGTAAAACTATTATATAATTTTAGAAAGATGCAATCATTGCGATATATAGAAATGTAATAACAATTTATAGGCATTGATTGTTTTTATGACTTCTTTTAATATTTGAAATGGGATCTACTTTGTTGTAATTATTTTTTAATCTAGTTTGTTCTTTCTTTTGGAAGTTTTTGTAAGTTGTATTCATTTTGTTAAAAGATTGATATTAAATAGAAGCTAAATGGGTATGCAATTTTTAAAATCTTTACTTTCTTCCTTCTTAAATATCACCAAAAGATTTCCCAAACTTATTTGGCCTATCACACCCTTTTTAAGAAAGCAGCTGTGATTTTTTTTTATAAATTCATATTTCTAACTGTGCTCTACAACATAGGAAATAAAGATATTTTTATAAATAAAACAACTTTGAATCTTGAAATTATATAATTAATCCTTAAAATTAACTGTAAGAACATGTTTATTATACATAAAAAATTGATGGTAGTCAGAATAGAATGCCTTCAACTAGTGACAATAGATAAGTAAGTCATTATCATGTTTTTCTACTATTGTTAAATTATGAAATTGACTGAAATTGGCTGAATTCCCTTTAAACTAAATTTTATTTGAACAGAAAAAATGTTACCACAAATGTAAAAATAACAGTTTGTGTTTGGATTAAATTCAGTTCACCATCTTGGAGCTGTAGATTTGTTTCATTAAATTTATTAAACAAGTTTGTCTAATAAGATATGTTATTTTTTAGAGATTGTTTTGGATAGCATCTTCTTGTTTTCTAGGAAATCGAGTTATGGATCAAAGAGTTTACAAAACTGATCCAAACATCCATCTTTTGATAGCAAATAAACTTCTGTATGAAGCAATAAATGACTGAATTCTTTATTACTTTAAAGACAGAGTTGTCCAAAAGATTTGTCATTCAATTTGTATATGCATCACTCATATTTTTGGTAACTAAATTTTAATTATGAATGATTCAGTGCATAATAAATATATTTGGAATGACATTTTTTAAATATGCAATGAAATACCTGTATCATCTTATCATTACTAGAGCATCATTACTAACAACTAATAAATTATTACTTAAGAGAATTTTTTTTTAAAAAAAACAACTCTTCCATTACATAAAATATCAATTCTCCTGAGCATTTGGGTTGGAAAGAATAAGTGGATTCATTTTATTCTTTCCTAAATATTATATCTTGTGTTGGGAGTGAAAGTATTCATTTATTATTAACACTCGTAAAAAGCCACTTGCACAATAGCTTGAAAAAGGCTGATCTTTAATGTATTACAATTTATAAAGTATTCCGCTATAAAAATAAATGCTTATTTAAATAATAATTATTGCAATTTTTTTTTTATAAATCAGCAAAAAGTTAGGCTTCATTTTCAGACAAAATTGACTCATTATGTCAAGCGTTGGTGATTGAGTGGTCAGCACAGCTGTCTTACAAGCAGTTGTCTCCAGTTTGTGGGTTCACTTCCTGGACGATGCTTTGAAAAATAAAAAAAATTGACTCATTAAACTATATAAAGAATTGAGAAGTTTTTTTAAAATACTTGCATAATGAATCTTTAAGATTTTAAGTCATTTCTTCAATTCTTCTTTGCATTGTGTTATCACTCAAATAAATTTTCTTCTTAATATATCAGATACTAACCTGTGTAGTATAACACATCAATTATAGCTACTACAATTAGTGTTTAAAAAAAACAAGAAGGTTTCCCAATTTAGCAATGAGTAATTAATGTTTTAAAAAGTATGAAATGTATTATCATTTTGTTTGTATGTTATTGAAAAGATTGGTTATCTCAAATTTTTTAAATAATTGATGATAAGATAAATCATTATCTTTTTTATAAGCATACATTTTTATCAAATGCTTTTGTTAGACTTAAAGGCTTTATTTGATTTTTTTTCTTTTCAAAATCAGTCATATCTGTAAGGTATTAGTTGCAGCTAACAGAATAAAACTATAGTTCAAATGTTCAATATTATATAATTTACATGTTTTCTTAAGTTCAAGCATGATATTATTTGTAAAATAAAAAATTAAACTTATGTACATATTTAAATTAAAAAAATAAAATTAAACTTCTGTGCATAGTTATTGTAATAGGAGTATAAAATTACTAAGAAATATAACATTATGCAATGGAAAACATGCATTTTTTTTTTGCCAGAACCCAAATTTTTGGCAACACTTCTTTCGGTTTTTTTTTTTTTTCAAAAAATGGCAAAAGATAAATTAAAATACTAATTTATTTTACATTATTTGTGTCAATTAATTAAAATACTAATGAAATTAATAAACTGGATATTGGTCTTTACTCGCCATTAGATATGTGTATTTTAAATATTAAATTGCCAAATATCAAACTAAATTTATCAGTTAAATAATTAATTTTTAAAAATATATCAATATGCAATTAAAAATCAATGAATAGTTTTAATTTAATTTGCTCTTTATTAAATGTTTTTTTCCTTATTAAGTGATTCCTTGTTTATTAATTAAAATAGATGATTTTGATAGATATAAATAAATATTAATGATTAACAGTTCATTTAGTACTTTACATTCCTGATGTCATTTAATATTATAATAAGAAAAATATGACAAATATACTGATTGTACCTTCAGCTAATATTATTCCAATACAAGTCTGCTTCAATTTTATTATGGGAAAGCACTAGATGACATAGAAATGTAAGCCTACTTATTAAAAATATGTGAAAAACATTGTTTTATTCAATAACAATAATATAATTTGTTTTGCAAATGTTCCTTAATCTGAAAAGATTAAAAATATGCTTGAAGGAATATGCTTAAATAGTTATCATACTTACACTATTGTTAATAGCTTTTCACACAAGTCTGAAACAATTTGAATAAGATTTCCTATATGAACCTATTTGTAGCATCATAGTATAAATAAAGTAATGCATGTACATATTCCTGCTGCTGCATTCTGGGCTTTCAAACAATGCATGATATCTTTGCCTGACAACCCATGCTTGATAAAATTTATTTCTATGGTACACAAGAGATGAAACATATATAAACAGGGTTTCACAATGTTATCAACTGTTTTTTCTTTATACTTCCATGGTCTTCTTATTTTAATCAGCGCCTCCTAATTATACCTGAGAATACTACTGCTCTTCTGGATTCTTTCAATTATCCTGAGGAGATAACATCAACTAGTTTGGAAGATGCTAATTTAGATATTTATCAAAAAGTTTTACAACAATTTATTTCTTCCCTTGCTTTGTTTAAATATATGAGTTAGTGGTTTGAGAAGATTATATTTTAATTAATATTAACACTCATTTACACATGTGCATATTAATAATGCCTTATTCTTGCTTATATAGTCTATTTTAATTCTTTTTTTAAAAAAAAGATATTAAAGCAATATCAGTAATAATATTTTCCTCTATACATTTCATTGTTATTTTTATAATAATGCAAACATAATTACAATTAATAAATCAAATTATAAAATTATTTATTAACTATAAATAGAAGAAAATAAACTTTCTTTAGTGATGAAATGTAATGCTACTATTTTTTGTATCAGCAGCCAGTATTATTATAAAAAGGCCACTAGAAACTAAGAATTTTATTACAATCAGCTACCACTGAAATATTAATTTCAATATGCTCATTTTTATATCTTCATTCCTATATTAAATTGAAGTATTGTTTAAATATCCATTTGGAAGTTTGCTTTGTATTTTCATTATTTTATTATTTTCAATAGATTCAATATAAGATCTCTTAGGCTTACATCAGGGATTGGCAACCTAAGGCAAACATGCCAAGCATGGCATGCAGAACAATTATAAATGGCATTCTGATTGAATTGAAATAATAAAAAAATATATTTTAATTACAGTGCATGAATTGACACCATTACCTTCATTTTGCATATGTGACTCACATGTAAATGAAAACAATGATTCAGTTTAATTTACTAATTATTTTGTACAATAAATGTACATTTTATCTTTGCTATTTTCAATACATATAAGAACTAAGTGGTATTGAAATATGTTTTCCAGGATTGATTAACTCTGCCTTGATTTTTTTTTTTACAGGCAATTGATCTTTGATACATTTGTACTCAACTGCGTATCTATACAAATAAAAATGTAAATGTTCATTTGTTCAAAATCTTAAATCTCCAAAAGTCCTTCACCGATTGCTTTGAAATTTTGACCCAACATTGCATTCGAATACACACATGTTTTTTATATACCTACTATATACTGTTATACAGATTTCATGCCTGTGATAGGTAAAAACATGCTGTTTTTGAAAAGCAGTGCTGTCTGTTGGACGTAAAAACAGCACACGCTATACTAAATATTTTACGATTTCATTTCAATGTTTCCTATTGCATTGTTAAATTGAATTTTCATAGATTTCGATTTATTTTCATTTTGATTTAATTAACTATTATATAGATGTCACACCTGTGACAGGTAAAAACATGCTTTTTTTAAAAAACAGTGCTGTCTGTTAGACATAAAAGCAGCACACGCTATACTAAATATTTTATAATTCTATTTTAATGTTTCCAATTGCATTGTTAAATTGAATTTTTATAAATTTCGATTTATTTTCATTTTGATTTAATTATTTCGTGTGAGAGGTTGCAATTCCCAATTCGATTGTTGTTTGCAATCACCATCAACAAAGTTCAGGGCCAATCTTTAGAATTGTGTGGCTTGATTGCTTCTCACATGGATAATTATATCTTACATGTTCTAGAGTCAGCAAACCAGACAATCTCTATATCTGCACAGATAGTCAGGGCCAATCTTTAGAATTGTGTGGTTTAGATCTAGACACGGATTGCTTCTCACATAGACACTATATGTTGCATGTTCTCGAGTTGGCAAACCAGACAATCTCTCTATATCTGCACAGACCGCGGAACAACAAAAAAAATTATATACTCACAAGCACTGAGAAATTAAACTTATTAGAAATATGCACTTTCTCTTTTTTTTTATTTTCCATTTAACCAGATTGAGCTACAGCAACGCGTGGCCGGGTACGGTTAGTTTAGAATAAATTTATATTCAGATAGAATATTATACCGATTAATTTACTTGAAAAACTTCTATTCATAATTATATAATAATACATTTTATGTTTTGGTGCATTTACTTAAAAAAAAGTTTATAATTGATGATATTTGGGTTAATGTGTGAATGAAGTCTGCAAATAATTGAGACTTGATAACGTTCGAATCTCAAAGAAGTTAAAAATTATTGTTTTCTTTCCTTAAATGTCTATTGTCTAATTAAAATAAATTTCTCATAGAAAAAAATTCCAAATGTTTATAGTTTTAAAGAAAATAAGAATATATGAAAAACTTTCAATTTTGACTTGATTTTTTATATCACAAAAATGAGTTTCTTTAATAGAAAAATACTTATTTTATTTTGTTAGAGTTCATTAATCAACTTATTAAATTAGATCTTTGAAAGCCAAATTCTCTTTGCCTATTCTAAATCACTATATATTAATTAGCAATTTTGTAAACTATACACATATTTTCTTAAGTGCCAACAAGATTAATTTTCTCCCTGCTAAAGGAAATTTTAAGCATGCCGTAAACAAAACATACTTTTCGCATATGATCCTATGTATTTTAAAATATTGAATAATCAATAAAATAAGATCTGGTTATAATGGGCTTCAAATATATATAATATATAATTTTGAAGCCCATTATAAGCAGATTAATTTTGATTCTATATATAATAAGATCGATAGCATCATTTCAGCACACAAAATAACATTGTAAGATAGGTTCAGCATGACACCACTAAAAGCTTGCCAACTGGCTTAACCCATTCTTTTATAGCATATTGATATATAGCTAATTTGGTTATTATATTTTAAATAAGGTGTACTGGTATATTTAAAAAAATGAAACTAGTGAAAGTTAAATATATTTTACTGGCTTTCCTTTTTTATATAGGATTATAATGGAGTTCTTTATACAAATATATCTTTACAAGTATTATTACCATAAGTTGTTGTATGTAAAACCCCTTTTAAACAGGCAAAACTTTCCATACAGTAGTGCCAGCCTGTGCCAACCAGAGTAATCAATGGATGCCAGAAGGCTTGTGTGTATAATCCCCATCTAGTCCTACTCATCCAATATCCCCAAACTAGTTTCTGACTTATAGCCTTTGTCAGTGAGGAGCTTTGGATCTGAGAGCACTGCACCTAGATCTTTTCCTAAGATCCTAAGATCTAGGTGCAGTGTTCTCAGATCCAAGGCTCCTCACTGACAAAGGCCATGAGCCAGAAACTAGTTTGGGGATATTGGATGAGTAGTCATTAGATAGGGATTTTATGCACAAGCCTTCTGGCATCCATTAATTATCTTTGGCACAGGGTAGCACTATTGTATGGAGAGTTTTGCCTATTTAATAACAGTTATGGACTAGCATAAGAGATGGTGATCACGTGATTGATGTTTAGTGGTTTAAAACCTCTTTTCTCACTAGCCTTTTTTGTATATGTATTAAATGGCTTATGTCCTGTACATGAGAGGTCAGATTGATCTTACATCAACATGGGTGTGAGAAGAATCTTGGCCTCTGGGTGGCCTTTGTACATTTCATCATCAGATTTTCAATTGAATGAATGGTTGAAGAGTTGGAGTAGATTGAAGCCTGTTTATTAAAGTATGAGGATTGGCTATCTTAATATATATCTGAGCACTTATAGCATATATGTGTAGAGATAGTAATCTGGACCAACTAATAACTGCTGGTTTAGCATAAAATATGTATATTGGTGATTATTTATCTTTTTAGCATATATGTGTTCAAATATATCAGTGTTATGAGATAGAGTGGTGGATCATGTGAAAGTCTGTACTCATATACCCTACATATTACATATATAGACACAGGTATATAATAAGGCTGTGTTTCAGTTATTACATAATAGAACCCATCCCTTGTATATGTATTAAATAGATTATGTTCTGTACATGAGGGGTCAGATGGACCTTAGGTTAACATGTGTGTGAGAAGAATCTCGGCCTCAGGGTGGCCTTTGTTCATTTCATCATCAGATTTTCAATTGGATGGACAGTTGAAGAGTTGGAGTGTGGAGTATATTGAAGCCTGTCCATTAAAGTATGAGGATTGGCTATCTTAATATATATGTGAGCACTTATAGCATATATGGGTAGAGATGGTAATCTGGACCAACTGATGATTTCTGGTTTAGCATGAACTACGTATATTGGTGATTATTTATCTTTTCAACATATATGTGTTCAAGTGTATCAGTGTTATGAGATAGTGTGGAGAGTGGTGGGGCATGTGAAAGTCTGTGCTCATATACCCTATATATTAGCTTTTAGAAAAATACTCATCGTAACACATAATTTTGACAGGCATTTCTTTTCATCACAATTACATTAGATCCCGATTTTCTACAAAAGATTTTATTTCATTTAATTTTTATTTTTGTTTAGCAGAACCTGACAATTATCTTTAAAGGTTAATAAAAATAATATAATTCGGGAGATTAAAATAAGAAAATTATAAATTGAAAATTTTTGCTTTAGAAATGTATTTATATATTTTTGAAACAATTCTTCGACACATTCATTTAATCAAGATAAGAAATTGAACTGGTTTTCCTCTTTCTTCTACATAATTGGCCAGTCACATTTTCCTACTTTTCAGGTAATTAAATATTCAAAAATTCAAAGTTAATTTTTTGTGAGATTTTAAAAAAGGGAAATTTTTTTTTTTACAAAAATAAAAATAAAATATTTGTTGTAAAAAAAAAAAAATCTTATTTTTTAAAATTTATTAAAACCAAGAAATGGCAAAATACTATCTTTATTGTAATATAGATTATGTTTTTTAAAGCTATTGGCCCAATATCATGTGAGCATGCACATATTCCCTTTAATCTTCTATGCACACACTTGAAAAGTATTTATACTGCTAACATTTCTTGGAGAACTCTATAATAGCTCAGTGCAGCACTTGTGGTGGCATATGAACAGTTTGCATAATAATAGTTGTATGAAAATTTAGGATAAATACTTGTAAATGAATTGGAAAATTTATATACATTTTAGTTTTTATCATATTATTATATGACAAAAGTTATCAGAAAAAATAGAACTTTATAGTTCAAAAGACAAATTGCACAAAATATAAAGCTTTATAGTTCAAAATGTTATTAATTATAAGAAATAAATTTATTTTTATAATTATATGATGATTTTAGGTGATTTAAACTTCTGCTAATATAAAATGTAGGCCTTGATTTCTTATTTTCTTAAATAAATATGTAGTTTTTATTACTTTATCATTTTTTTAATTATGTTGAAAATTAATTTTAATAATAATTTTATTTAAATACTTTTAACTTAATGAAAAATTAAATATTGCAAAATTAGTCATGTTTTGGTTATTTAATTTTGGCCAATCAAAAGATAATGTCTAAAGGTTAATAAATCAGGGTTGTAGATTAAGAAAGCAAAACTTGGCTATTATTACTATTTTCATCTCTGCTCCCTAATATAGAAAATTTAACATTAACTGCATCTAAATGTTTACTATTCTCACTGACTTCTTTTGTCAGTTTTTCTTTCTAACATTTAAATCGTGGATTTTTTTTCCTTTTGTCTATGAAATTCACCTCTATCTCTACTTTTAATACCACCAAATGATCCTCCTCTTCCCTTTGATGATTCGTCAAAATGTCCAAGATCTCTATTTGGCATTCCGTGATATCTGTAATCATCTTTTCTTCTATATGGTTTATCATTCATATCCTTAAGATGTGTTCTTTTCCCCATTTTTTATGCTTTTTTTCTTTCTATGACTTTATCAACAAGTTTCTCTTTAATATCCTCACCAGAAATTAGATTTTTCTCAATAGAACTTACTTTTTCTTCTTTTGGAATTTTCTTTTCTTTATTATCTTCTTTAATTATATTTTCAGATCTAATTTTTTCAATTTTAATATTTTTTATTTTTAAATCTGAAATTTTTGTTTCATTTTCTTTAGCACCCAAATCAATTTTATTATTTAGTTTTTTAATATTAGGAAGTTCTTTAGGAGATTCTGTTATTTCTTCAGATGCAGTAGATGAACTAGAGAAATTAATTATAAAATATATTTCTTCTTATGGTTAAAATTAAGCTATATTATTAAATGAAGTAGAATGTCATCAATAGTGTATTCATTTAAGGATCATAACATGGAATCTTTATTTAGGAAATATTTGCAAAATGCTGTGGTAATATCTGCCTACTGGATTGTTTCTATAATTTTAATGTTTTTAAATAAGTATTTGCATGGAGATCCAAAACTTAAGTTTGAAGCTTTTCTGTTCATCACTTTTTTCCAGTGTATTATTACTGTTTAATCCTTGTTAGTTAAAATTTTATGAGACATCATTTTATTCCTATCTTTACTTTTGATGTACAAATCATTTTAGCAATTCTACCATCATTGGTTTTATTTGTAGCTACTGTATCTTTTAATAACCTTTGTTTAAAGCATCTAAATTATGCCTTTTGCTACATCATTCGATCTCTTACAACAGTGTTTAATGTTGTGTTTTGTCAAAAAGAGGAATCATTTATGGTGTTTTATCTAATATGTTTCTATCACTATCTTCTATGTATAGTAAAAGCAACAAAGTGTTATTATGAATATGGATTCAAAATATATGTGCATAGCTCTTATTTTCTTTTGGATATATTCTTTTTTTAAAAAAATTTACACTACCATTTCGACAAAGATATTATTATACATAAAAACAAAAATCATTGCAAACAAATTGTCTAAATATATATTGTATCTATATAAAATGTATACTTAAAAAATAAAAGATACAGTGAAATAGTACACTATAGGGCATAAGTCTTTCCAACATCTCTTCCCAAAAAACAGTAAAGAAGACATTACTAATTAAATGGTGTTTAATTAAAATCTTGGCACTAATAACAACTAGGTATCCTTTTCTAGCAGGATTAGCTATGAACTAACTATCTGAAAATAATTGTCAACTTGCTTAGAAATTGTATCCATTTGTAAAAATAACATTCAAAAATGAATTGGATTTGAACCTATATTGTTGTTGTCACAGCCAAAGAATATCCTAACCACTACACCACATTTATATCTATAACAAGTAAATTTATAATGGTAAAAATGACATTTGAATAATCCATTTTTGGGCAAATGTTTTTTCTCCATTTAGAGATCTTATAAGACTACTCATTGGAAAATGTTGAGGATTTTAGTGATTTTCTATTCTTGTTTCATTTTATATATCTATAACAAAATAAATATTTAAATCATCACCAACTATTATCAATCCACTGCAGGATGAAGGTCTCTCCAAGTTCAATTCATCTTCTCCAATCTTTAGCTTCTCTTCTCCACAACACCCCTGCACACTTTCTTATTTCATCCATCCATCTCACATGTTGTCTCTTTCTGAGTCTTTTACAATCTTTTGGAATCCAGTTTACCATTTTAATTGTCCATCTATTATCATCTCTTCTAGAAATATGCCCAGTCCAACTTCACTATAGTCTTTTAATTTTTTCAATGAGGTCAGTAACACCTGTTTGTTCTCTTACTCATATATTGCATTTTCAATCTCTTATTGTTACTTCCAATATGCATCTCTTCATATTTCTTTGAGTAGTCTGAAGTCTCTGTATTGCTCTTCTATTAAGTGTGCAAGTCTCAGATCCATAAGTAAGAACTGGTAAAACACATTTATTAAAAACCTTCCTTTTCAAACACATAGGCATATTTCCTTTTAGTATCAAGTTATTTCTACCAAAAGCACTCCAACCAAGTTTAATTCTATGATTAATTTTATCCATTATGTTTCATCTATATTAATAATCTGACCAAGGTATTTGTAACTGTTAACTTTTTCTAACCCATCATAATCAATCTTTATTTTCATATTTTGAAAAAAATTCATTAAACATTACTTTAGTCTTTTTAACATTTATCTTTAGTCCTACTTTCCTACTTTCATCTGATAAATCCTTCAACATTTCCTGCAGCTCCAAAGCATTATTTACAAAAACAATTACATCATCTGCAAAATAAATGACTTAAATAATCTCCATTTACTTTCACTCCATTAGCTTTCCATTTTAATCCACAAAATACTTCTTGCAACACTGCTAGAAAAAGTTTTGGAGATGTGGAGTCACTTTGTCTTACACCCTTCTCAATATTGAATTTCCCAGTATCATTATGTAATCTAATTGTTGCTGTTGCATTTTTATAAATATTCTTTAAAATTGACAATATCTTGGATCTATACCTTGATGATCCAATGCTTTAATCACTGAAGAAATGTTTATAGAATCAAATGCCTTTTTATAATCTACAAATCCAAAGCATAATGGCAACTCATATTCATTTGTCCTTTCTATAACTTCTCTCAATACCTGGATATGATTTACTGTACTAAAACCACTTTTAAATCCAGCTTGTTCTCTTGGTTGGTGGAAGTCCAGTGTTCTCTGTAGACAAGTTGTAATTATCTTGGTAAAAATTTTGTATAAAACTGATAAAAGGCTGATAGATCTGTAATTTCTAATATCTTCTTTATCACCTTTTTTTTAAATATTAATATTAATACTGCATTCTTCCAATCAACTGGTACATCTTTATCATTTAGACATTTGGTATATAACTTTGCTAAAAAAAATTCTATTTCTTTGCCTGCTTTTTTTAATATATCAATTATAATTCTATCATTACTTGGAGCCTTTCTTCATACATTTAATTGCATGTCTCACTTCTTCATTTAAAATTCTGGGCAATTTTAAATTGAAGAAATGCAGCCCAACAACATCATTCGCTTCAACTTCTTTGAACTCCTAAGCAATAAACTGTTTGATTATTTTAATCATAAAAGAGTTCAAAGTTTAAAATGTGGATGAAAATATGATTGTATTTATGTAATATTTAAATTTGTAGATCTGACGAAGACTGCTGGGAACAGTCGAAACTGTTATCAAATTAATAAATATATTTTGCTAAAAGTGTAAAAGAGGGCGGTTTGATGTTATATACTGGATGAAAATAACGAGGTTCAAGAATAAATTATATTAAGGTAGTGGGCAGTGCAAGGAATTACAACTACCATAAATACTAATCATAACATTTAATTTGCCAGTTTTTTCATAAGCGTTGGCACACACATATAAATATTTCAAGTATACTGATATGTGCGTGTATATATATATATTATGACAACCGTTGCCAAGATTTATAAAAAAAAATTGTTGACGCATATAGTAACAAGTAAAATATGCATTTATTTTAAAGTTATTTCATAATCGAAAAGAAAAAGCCAGTTCATCATAATTAAGTTACATTATAATCCACTAACATTTATTAGATTTTTTAATTGTTTATTTTCAAAATGACAGTTAACGTTTGGATGAAAGACTAACTAAAAATGATGAATGGCTAATTATTTGCAATTTTAAACAGTAATTTTTAGCGATGCGTTCTATCCTAAAGCTTCTTTTTGCTATACAGCCAATAATTTGCCTGATGGGTCTTTTAATTAAAGTCTTACAATAATCATTATTTCTTTCTTGATAATGTTTGAAAATTCCGCTTTTAGTTATTGAGATCAATGACACGGAGTTGCGCATTATTATAACATTAATACACCTACTGGGCTAAAGGACACAATTTAAAGCCTAAAAAGCGCCGTATTTGACAGTCTCGCTATTTAAAATTAACCTATTTTAACAAAGTAAGTGCTTTAAATGAGAATCTACTTAACCCATAATTTAAAAAAAGAAGTGTTTCAAGCTGGCTTTTATTCTATTATTGATTTTTTTTTAATCAACTTTTATAATCCACTTTCTGTCCGTTTTCAATGAAAGATTGGTCAGTCTCAAAAAAATAATAATGATTATTATCATTCTATTTTCTAAACTCAAAATTGTAACACAAAAGGTTGCTCAAATTTTTATTTTTAAGTTTTTTCTTTCTGTGAAGAGGGGGAAAAAAGGAAATCTTTCTCATTAAAACTTATTACAAGTCTATCGATTCGTTTATAGAAACATATAGATTAATAGGGAACTTAACAATGGCTGATAATGCGATTCGAGTTTAAACATTAATCTCTTACTTTGATAAATGATTTTGTAAAAGTTTGATAATATAATATTTAAAATGTAATTTTGCATTTATAAATCTGTTTTCTAGTCGTTTATTAACTAATCATAACCTGTTTAGTATTTGTATCAATAACAACACTGTATAAAGCGACCCTAATTCTTATAATTTATTGTAGAGTTGTAGTAATTTAAAAAAATTTCAACCTATTGTTGAAAATTTTTTTTTTAAAAAAATATTTTTTAAACCAAAGAATGGCATTTTAATTGTATTTATATGGTGAACTATTTCTATCATCTAATACTAAATACTGAAAGCTTTAGAAAAAATTATCATTATTTAAATTTTTACATTTTCATTTACTATTGTCAAACTCCCTCCATTCACAACTTTGACGCCATCCATTTCAGATAAATACTAATGATTAGTGTATTTATCTGAAATGGATGGCGTCAAAGTTGTGAGTGGAGGGAGTTTGACAATGGTAAATGAAAATGTAACAATTTACTCTAGATAAATACTTTGCATATAATCGAGAGATATATGAGAGATAGTGACCCGGGCCAACTGATGAGTGCTGGTTCAGCACGTAATGCATCTTGGGGGTCATTTGTCTTTTATTATATCTTTATTTATATGAATTTGAAAAGAATTGGGGGAGTGTGGAGGTGTTTATTATATCTATTTAAATTTTCTAATTACATTCAACTCATAATAATAGCGCATAGGTTAATATATGCAAATGTTTCGAGTGGTATTGCCTCCTCTCTTCTTCAGATGTTGCTGATCTGACCAGGAATAAAATTTGGATTATTAAATTCTTGGTTATTCAATTTTAAGATATTATTCTCCTACTTTTCAAGTGTTGCTGATCTAACTAGTGACAATACTATCATGGGAATCAAATCTGGACCTTTGGATACTTGGATATTCAATTTTAAGGAAACACTTAACCAGATGAGCCATTCCACCATAGATAACAATCAGCAGAAATTTCATATACTTATCAATGAGTTTCCTTCTGATTTCTTCATCTTTTCCTGGGCCATTCTTCCAATGACAACAGGAAGTAAAAATTTTAATACTTATTAATAAAGTTCCTTCTGAGTTCTCCACTTCTTAGGAAAAAGTGGAGAAATCAGAAGGAACCATTGATAAGTATATAAAATTTCTACTATCTGTTGTATTTAGCAGAATAGCCCAGCTACTTGGAATGTTATCTTAATAAAAGGTGGAGAAATCATAAGGAACCTCATTGATAAGTATATAGAATTTCTACTGACTGTTGCCTTTAGAAAAATGGCTCAACTATTTGAACCTTTACCTTAAAATTCAATATCCAAATATCTAAAGATACAGGTTTAATTTCCATACTGTTACTTGTCATGGCAACAACACTTGAAAAAGAGAGGAGAATAAAATCATTTGAAACTTTGTGTATACAGTTGGATATAAGTGGAAAATTTAAATAAAGTTTAAATTTTTATCTAAAGACATTCAATGTTTAATATTAAATGATGTTAATAGTCCATCATATAAATACATACAGAAATTATATTTCAGAATACAATGGTAAAAGACTTCAAATAAATATATTAATGACTCCTAATATATCTTTTAATCAACCAGATATTCAATTAAGTTGCTCAATAGTTATATATGATAAGTGAATTAAAAAGAAATGTAATAATTTCAAATCTAATAAAAAGTGATTAAGATTTATGTCTTTACTAAATGATTATATTGTTATAAATTTCTGATTCAAAGTGCAGGTGCTCATAAAATAGGTGAACATATATTTAAAAAAGAAATACTTTTAATTACATAATCATAATCAATTTTAACTTAATACAACTAAATCAAAATCATGTGATATTCCCAATCTTGATGATGTTTTATATATAGTTCCTGTCAAGTTAACAGTTTATTTTGCCATTAATGTATATATATATATACCCTCTTTTATTTTCTATTTATTTTATCATTTCATTCTTTCATGTAACGTCAACACTATCAAAATAAAAAAACTAACTCATAATTATACATTAATTCACGATTCCAAGTGAATAAGTAACCAAAAGTACTTGTTTTTTTTATATGTTTTCAGGATTTGTTAATATTTTTATAATATATATTATAATATAAAACAGGATGATGCATATACTGATAAGTCATAAAAACACAAGCATATGAATAAATTGTGTATATAAATTAATTCACTTTATGTAAGATAATGAGCTATACCTTTCAATGCTATTTTCTTTATTATTATGAACCTTATAATTATAAAAAAATACATTTCTTGATTTTTTTAAGACTGATGATGATAATCAGAACACTTATTATTCAGATAACTATTATAAGCCATTTATTCAAGATATTCAGATTAAATTTCTGATCTCCATATTTGCCATTGCTCATAGGTTGTATTTAACTCTCATTCACAAATATTTTTATATGGGGTTTAAACTACACTATTCCCTATTCATGGGCTCTATATTCTTTTTAAAAAAATATTTATAGATACGTTACTCTCAAGAAATATCGTTCAACTTTTATACTTTAATTTCCAGAACTTCCCCAGTTCAAAACATGATTTCTCAGAATTAAGAGTGAATTATTCAAGTATACATTTGGAATGAGTTGAGATCATGGTTCAGACAACTAAATAGATTTATATAACAAAAATAATTTATTGAAAGATCTTGATTGTTATTTATTATGATAAATGTTAATTCTCCACAGACAAATAACATTATCACCCAAAGCACACTGGTTAATTACTTTGAAAATTAAAGTATAATTATGACATGCATTAATTTCCTATCTTTTAACATCTATTTACATGCACTTCAGTACAGGTATAGATTCATTCCCTTTTTATACTATTATTTCATAAATAAAATAATAATTAAAATATAAAAATAATAAAAGTTAAAATATGGGGAACAATCAATGTAGAATATATATATTTTTTCAACAATATTAATAATTATAATGGGAAAATAACAAGATAATACACACAATAAAAAAAAAATTATTATAATGTCATTATTTTTAATTATTGGAGCCTCTTGTCTGTGCGCACACATACACACACACACACATATATATATATATATATATTAAAAGGTCTTACTACAATTTCTTTGATAAGTCACTAAGGCTCCTTTTAATCATAAGTGTATCCATACATAACAATCAGTGATTCTGCATTTGTTTTATATTTTGGTTGTTTTGATTCCAGTTAAGATGCAATTCTCAGTTGTTGGCTAATCATCATTGATTTTCTATATGTTAAAGTTTATCTTCTTAGTGCCAGTAATCTTCTAATTTGTCAGTAGGTTTAATAACTGCAGCTGATAAAAAAGACACTCCCATTATGGGAAAGCAAAAATTATATTTTAAAGCATCCCCATTTCTGGATTTATTATAATAGGCATTACTTCCTAGCTTAGTACAAGACATGGCTGAAGTTTCTGGCTAATGCACTTCTAAAGATTTTAACACATGGTTTCCACACTCTAAAACTTTATCATTATAGTTGTGGTTTAATAAATTTAAACACCATAAAAGTATTGTCATCAGCTATATTGCTCTTTTTTATATATAAATAACGGTGGTTGAATTACTGCAATGATAAACAACTGCTGTAACTTTGAACTTTCCCATATACTGATGGGATTACTTTTCCTTTTTAATTGCATGATGCTCATTTTATGCACTTAAATTTATAGCCAATGTCTTCTCTCTTCTTTTCTTCTTCTGAATTATGTCATTACATAATGATTTACATATCTTTCTATTACCCTCAGATCCACTTTTTTTTTCTGTTGTTTTTCTTTGTTTGTTCTTATATTCTGGTTTTGCTTTAATCCTATAATTGTTCGTTATCAGCTATTTTTCAATCAACATTCTGTTTATCTGATTTAATTTTAACTAAATAATAAAATGATTTTATAGAAGAAAAAATGTATAAATACAAACATTTATTTCTGACTTTTGGAAACTTATTTGTATTTTATACAATTTTGATTATTTATGTCTATTAATTATATATTCTTATTCTCCTCTCTTTTTTCTATGAAAGTATAATATTTACTTTGGACCCCTTCCTAAGGTAACATTTTAATTATCAGAGAATATAAAATCTATTAGCTATTTCTTACAATTTTTGTAAAATATTATTTTTAAAATACAAATAGTTTTATAAATCTTTTAAATCCATGTTTGATTTTAACTAGTTTAATGTTGTTGTTAGTGTTTTTATTTACATAATCAAGCTCTTTTCCTTTTTTTTTTTGTCATGATTGTTTTCCATATTTTTCAATTGATAATTATTAGACAAGAAGAATTTTATTTCTTTAACTACTTTTATTTAGTTAAAATATTTAATATGCATCTTTATTGTAATTTAGAATGATACCATGCTTGGCAGAGTTCACGTAATTGCAATATGGAATCATCCACAAGGACAAATAAAATACAAGTAAAATATATGCTTGTATAGGAGAAAATGATTACCAGTTGATGACCAAGTACAAAATGGAATGACAGCACAAAATTTTTGTTCCAATTTGATAATAGTCATAGATAAGAATGGGATTGAAGCTTATATAAATACAAGATTTTGTGCAGATATAGTTGCATTTCCTGATCATTATCCACTCTATATTTATAGCATTATTCTATTTAAATATGAAAATAATATAACTTAATTGTCAGATGAAAATATTTAATGAGAAATAAGAAATTTAATACAATAATAGAATATAGACAATATAACTCTTTTATATTTACATAATCAACACAATGAAGTATGGAATATACATGACAGGAAATATTTTAAAATTAACGTTTTCATTCTATTATATTTTGAATTTAATTATATAACCATGAAAGAAAAAAATATCATTACATAAATTTTTATTTAATAAAAAATGAATATTTTGAAAAGCAAAATCTCTTTTGATATTGTAATTCAAAGTTTTATTCATTCAATAAAGTCATTCTAAAAGTTCTTACAAAATTTACATTATTTTTGTTTTCTGTTGAGCTCAACACTTTTAGACAGTAGTATCAATTTTAAAATGAAATCTGTAGCCATAACAAACATACCGCCATAGTTTAATGTCTAAATTTATCCACTTAAAAATGTTTTCAAAGATAATTTCTTTTTTGTGAGTATATAGTTATGCTTTCTAATTAAGGAAATCACAGATGTCTAAAATGTGTAAATACTTATCTTTCTTGGTGATTTCTTTTTGTAAATCCATATGCTTAATCAGTTTTGTTAAATCATCCATCCATAAATACAGTCCAGAATTGGTAGATATACATAGGTGTCATTCAACATTATTATTGCATTATTATAGTTTTATGAAGAAAGTTACATTTCCAGAAAGATTAAGTTAACCCTCCAATTAAAAGTTTACTCCATCATTATAAATATATCCAAATATATAAGAATCCAATCATTTTCATAGCTCTAATTTTATAAACAGCATGAAGAAGAAAAAAATTGATCTTCCAAAGTTTACAACAGATAATATTTTTTTCCTTTATCTGAC
Source organism: Epiperipatus broadwayi (assembly GCA_028023455.1). NCBI lineage: Eukaryota > Metazoa > Onychophora > Udeonychophora > Euonychophora > Peripatidae > Epiperipatus > Epiperipatus broadwayi. Next base: position 236,268 of record JAQFVV010006595.1, on the reverse strand, counting down.
AATTATCCAAACATATTTCAACAATTGGAATGTCTGAATTAAGAGTATGTTCTACTAGTTGTTTTTTTTTTTTTGATACTTAATATTTTTGAAAATAATTAATTTTATTTTTGAATTTATTATCTTAAAAATAAATGAAGAAATAACCTTTTCATTTCTTACAATTTTTTTTTTTGTTTTCAGTTTATTGCTATATTTTGATTTTCTTTAAAAATGAATAAATAAATAAACTTTTTACAGAGTTTTAAAACACATAATACATTTTGTGTTCATTTTTAAAAGCTATGTAGATAAACTACATCAGAGATGTTACAATATATTATTATGCTACAACTCAACCTCACGATCCTATTTTCCATGTCAGGGCACCACTAGACTATTTAAACCTAGAAAATTTATAAAGGTGGCAGATACATACAGATGAGGTTACTCTTTTATCGAACCAAAAGACCCAGTTGCCAATTTTCAAACAGCTAAGCTTATAAAATCATACTGTATATTTTAAAATTTTGTAATTCTCGATTTTTTTAAAAAAAAAACTTTATTAATAAAAAAAATAAGATACTGCCAAAAATTAATTAAACAAAACATTATTATAATGCATGCACACATTAAAATAAAAAAATTCTGAAATTGAGTTAACAATTAAATATATTTAATTTATGTATATGCACAGATGGATGCATTTAATAGACATAACACAATTGTAATATTTTACTAAGCATAAATACACTTCATAGAATATGCATTTAACTAACTCCACTCTTTTAACTTTAGGTTAAAAGTTTGCATCCAAACCACTATCAGTTTATTGATATACTGATGTGATCAATGCTAAATGAGGATGTTACCATAAAAACCATGCTGACAGGAATGTGGTTTTGTAGCATGATATCATTAAAGAAATAATGACCCTCATACAGTACAGGAATGTGTCTCTCTCTGGCAAAGCAATCATTCGGTACTATATAAAAAAACATGCTCTATAAATGGGGAATAGTGATCTTTGCCAGCTTACTGTTCCAACTAGAATGTAAGGAAATAAATAGCATAGGAAATACATCTATGACCATTGGCAATGTGATAGCTACACTTTTGGGTCATGCATTCAGGTGGGTATTATGCTATGTAAACTAATGCAGCACAAGGGAATGAGAATCCAATGCTCCTCCGCCACTAGCACTGATTCAACTACAAAACAAATAGCCAAAATTAACACACCTTAAACTAACATAACCTTACAAATCTATGTAGCAATTTATGCCCATTTTTATATTATTAATTTAAATGAAATTTACAAGAATGGAAATAATAATAATAATAATAATAATAATAATAATAATAATAATAATAATAATAATAATAATAATAATAATAATAATAATAATAATAATAATAATAATAATAATAATAATAATAATAATAATAATAATAATAATAATAATAATAATAATAATAATAATAATTCAATTCAATTCAATTTATTCATAAATAAACAGCTCAAACAAGGCCACAAGTATTTACAAAGTAATATATATCTGTATTATAAATTACAAAGTAGTATATACAGATATGTAAAAATACTATTTACATTATTGTCAATGTAAGATTGCTTTTATTTTATCCTTAAATTGTTTATAGTTTAAAGAAAAAATATCGATATCTGAAAACTTTTGATTATACTCTAGTTGCAATCTATACAATGGTGAATTAATTGAATGTTTTAATATAGGTAAATAAAACAAATCATGACATCTAGAATTATAAGATGGAATCCTAATTGCAATTCTTGTCATTGCATATTCTAAGGATACAGTTCCATGTATTAATTTAAATAAAAATGACATGTCCATCAATAGTCTTTTATTATACATATTATTTACTTTCTTAGTATATATTTTATTTTTATAAATATATTTAAAATATTTATCTTGTATTTTTTGTAATTTACATATATTTATAATAATAATAATAATAATAATAATAATAATAATAATAATAATAATAATAATAATAATAATAATAATAATAATAATAATAATAATAATAATAATAATAATAATAATAATAATAATAATAATAATAATAATAATAATAATAATAATAATAATAATAATAATAATAATAATAATAATAATAATAATAATAATAATAATAATAATAATAATAATAATAATAATAATAATAATAATAATAATAATAATAATAATAATAATAATAATAATAATAATAATAATAATAATAATAATAATAATAATAATAATAATAATAATAATAATAATAATAATAGCAAACATAAAAAAAAGAGATAACAAATAATTTAAATTTCTGCTTAATCGGATAAGAGACTTTATGAGTTAGGTACCATTTAAACTGAGTGTTTGAAAAGTTTTTATTTTTAGATAATTAAAGTTAATATTTCATTTAAGATAAAAGCTCATACTTTCCATGGCTTATATTTATTTGAAGTCCATCTTGGTGGTCCATGATGCATCACATAACTCCAACCCAAATCCATTTCACATTAATATTTTCAGGAAGACCAGTTCGTCATTTGCTGCTTTTTGAGAACCATCACTCTGGAAGCTGCCTCAGCTGGTACAAATATGGAAAACATGAAAACTTATTGTGTGATCCCTACATTTTGGAGGTCCACAACACATAAATATGTTTAAATAATTACATAATTGACAAGAGCAATATAAGAGAACAAAATTTCACTTAGCAAACGTTTTTTTTTCTTCCTTTTATATTTTTTTGAATACGTTATCAAATTCCAGGATTGACCTTGCCTAGCTTCATGCAGATCTTATTAGTGATGATGATTTTCTCTGTGGACCATGTGTTCATTTGCATCATTTATTAGGCAATTTATTTTTGAATGGGAACATCAGATTTTATTATTAGGAATTTTTTAATTTTTTTTCTTTTTTTTTTCTCTGTGTTAAATCATTGGCCAGGAAGCGAACCCACAAACCCGGGAAACTCTTATCTGACTGATCGGTTAAATGCCCTCAAGGGCCTGTTTGCTATTATATAATTTCAAAATAAAAAATCATTTCCATTCTACCAAGATTTAAAAATAACTTTTAACAGAAAATAATTAGATTTTCTTTTCTTTTACATTCCTTTAAAATAATCTTATCTTTAGATTGTTTTAACTTTAACTTTCTTTTAAGTAATTATTTAATAGTTTGTCATCTGTGCAATTATTATATATTAATTTAAATAAATTTATTAATTTTTTAAATTTTTATTTGAATGATTTTATTTATCAATATTTCTTTTATTATTTGACACTGATGTAGAGGCATATATGTATACCATTACAATATATATATATATTATCAACCATATATATGGATTTTAATGATACAAAATAACTTATTTTAGAATGTAACTTGGCACACATTAGTGATCTATTATTAACAGCATTCAATAGTTGATAATGTTTTCACCAAGACACCTTGAAAGTTAAAGATTAACACTGGCTATTTGACTGTTTGTAGTTGTATTGCACATATATTTGTTATTTATGATTAATTAATACATCAACACTCATATGATTAAACTGATCATGAATATTTTATTAAAAAAATTGCTGGATATTTATTAGTTGGCCAAATATTAAATATTTGAATATGATAATTTGCTCTATATCTGAAAAATCCCAGTTACCTAAAAAGTCTAAATCAATTTCAAACTCTACCACAAATCACTTTCAAATACTTTATTTAACATGGAAAACTTGGTGTAAAGAGTTCCTAGAATAATTATAAAGGATAGGATATGCAATTGATAACTGATATAAAAAAAATCAGTATTATTGCTTGATAAAAACATAAACATGTCGTGAAAATATGTGTGCAAACACACTCAATATTAAATGATATTAAAATTTATATGTAGCTTTAAAATTGATAAGCTAGAAAATGGCTGTTAAAATATTGTCAAGCAATGACTACATTATTCTATTGACTAATTATTTAATTAACCATCAGGCATAAAACTTAATTCATATTCACGCACACACACATATATACATGTATTATAATGTACAATCTTTTACAAAAAATATGTAATCAATCATTTTATGATGATATTAATAAATAGTTTAATAATTCTGAAAAATATATATATATATGTGTGTATATATCACATCTACACAGATCACTCCATTCATTTTCTCCAAATCTTTTAATTTTTGCTGTATTTGTCAAATACTCCTATTTATCTCTATTTACCAACCAAAAATAGGATTTCTAACTGGGTTGGCTATTTCCAAAAAAATCTAAGACCGTTTAAAATAAAAATCCATTTTATCTAGCCTAGATTCAAGATCCATGTCAGGGATTTACCACTACATCTAAAGACATTTTTACATACATATACCTGTACACATATAAGTATGTATTTAGATTAAATATGTAACTTAATAAATAAAATGTATGTTTTTGTAAAATACATGTGAAAATTTTCCATATAGTAATTTTATGTATGATTAAATTTAAAAAATATTTAAAAAATATTATTTAATAAATTTTAATTTGTGGCCAATTGAGATTTTGTCACATTAATGTCAGTCAAATAACTAACTATAAAGAATTCGCTTTTTTTTTTAAAGTTTACAACTTATTATAAATAGCTCATTATCTTACGATATAGCTGTAAATGTCCTTACTAATAAAAGATAAATATGAATGAAAAATATTAAAATGAATTATGCTAGTCCCGGGAGAGAAGAAAGAACCAACTACTACCAATAATGGATATGTGTCATAATTCCCTATAGTTTTGACTTTTTAACTTGTCTTCGAAAATAACGTAGTATATACTTATATATGAAGACTACAATTGTTTTTTCTTTTGACCATAGAGATTTTTGACAGCAAACTCTTTGGAATTATTATTTTTTTTATAAAATATAATTTACTGATGCATTATAACCATTACTTTTTAATGAATCTAAAACATTAATTGAATAGCTATTAGTTTTATCCTTTCATGTTATTACTATTATTTATTATGATGATGATGATGAAAAATAGAAATTAATATTTATATTAGACTTGGAATTTTTTTTTAGATAGATGGCTCATAATTGATTATTGGTTAATAAATGTATGTGTGTGTGTTCTATGTAATAAAGATTCTGAGTTCATCTGGATTGGTCAGATGCGTAATGAAGCACTATCTATACAATTAAAATTAAAATATGATGTGATTTTTAAGACTGGTAGGGGTAATATAATAGTTTTACATGTGTGAAGTTCATGATCAACTTCCAGTGAATTAGTTGATGGAAATGTGCAAAAATAATCTACTGTAGGTTTTCTTTTAGTTTTCCTAAAGTTTCTCATTGACATTTTTTTTTTTACTGTGATTATTAATTTCAACTAACTCATTATTATTGTTTTGTTTTTTAAGATTATCAACACTGTTGGATATTAAATAATTTTTTTATGAATCAAATGTATACAAATGCAGTCAAAATAAAACAATATTAACTTAATCTTTCAAGAAAAGTTCAGATTTAATATGATCACATTCGGGATATTTTCAAAATCTTTGACAGAACTATAGTTCAAAGATTAAAAACTTTCTACATCTGATTTTTAATGTCAGTTGTTACACCATAAAAATTCACCGGAAAAACAATAGCTTGAATAATTATGATGATAATTTATTACGAATAGACGAAAGCTTAATTAACTTTTTAAAAACAATAGCAAACAAATAATATGTCAATACATGTAATTTCCAATTGATTAATCTTAATGCTAATTTTATAAAGTCAGAAGTCAGCAAGTGGACAATTGCATTTTGTATCCATATATTGTTCATTTATTAAAATGAATACTGAGTTTTAAAACATTGCATTTCATATTAGATGAAAAAAAAAAATTAATAAATACCAAGAAATATAACATAAAGTGAATGATTTCTATTGAATTTATATATATTTTTTTAATTCTGATTTTTTTAGTCACTTTGTCTCACACCTATTAATTATAGAAGCAATAGTTTCATATTCTTTTTGATGTTTAATTATTATATATCTCTCTCCAAATCAATTATGCTTTTAAAAATATTTGATTTATTAATTTATTTTGCAATATTTTTTTTTTTTTCATTTAAAAATAAATGGTTGGATATCCTTCAGATATTAAGCTACATTTTGTTAGTTTTATAAAAACAAAAAATCTAATTTCAAATTTGTGTCTTTTGATATTTTTCTTCAGAACTCTTTTTTTGTAAATCTAGTAAAATACTATGTGCTACTATATCATATAATCTACTCAATATATGGAGTAATAAATACATACTAATGATCAAAAAAAATCTAATTGATAAAATTATTATTGAATTTAACAATTTTGAATTCCAAAGCCTCATTGATAATGTCAAAAGCCAGAAACTAGTCTGAGATATTTTAAATACATTAAAGGGTCTAATAATCACTGTTTACTTAATATCACAGAAGATGGCAGTAGAGATTCTTGACTTCATTTAAGGAGAAGCTACAGTACATCACATCACATGTTTATTATTGGATTTATGGTCATAACCATATCAAGTAAATGCATGGAAATAATACATTTAGCAGTGAAATTTCATTTAACAAGTAAATAATATAATTACCAACTAAAACAGTACAAAATAAATAGATCATGTGTTATATTTTACATTGAAAAGAAATAAAATGTATTAAATAAATGCATGAATGTAGCATATATATATATATGTTTTTAAAAAATTTGAATCAACATTTTAATTTATTAAAATAATAATATTTTCTTTCTCTTTTAATGCTTATAATTCAGAGATACAGTTAAGTGAATACATGACTTCAATTATATGTACCCAAAGAAAATTGTAAATGAACAAGAAAAAATGTAAATAAATAAAAAATTATGCATTAAAATTTCAAATTTATGATTTGAGCATTCTTTTTTGGTTCCTCTGAGCATTGTACATGATCATGTGTGAAAAAGAAAAAAAGTAAAATTGTAAATAAATTTTAAAATATATTAGTGATCCATACATAATTATGTTTATTAATAAAATTTCTTCAGTTTATGTTGAAAGCACATACATTTTTTTTTATTATCTTTTCTGAATTTGATGTACAATATTTTGCATAATAAAATATTTTCCAAGAGCAATGCTAAAAGTTTTATAAAATATTAGAACATATTTTAAGTTAATATTGATTTTAAGAATATTAAAACAATTAGAGAGATCATAATTTTTGATAAAAAGACTAGTCTATTATGTTTCTATAAATAAAAAAAGTTATTGAAAAAAAAGTATATCACCCAAAGTATATTTAATTTTGATGAATGTCAAACATTTTATTATTTATACTTTTAAAAGACTACAAATAGATTACACTGTTTTTTTGTTATTCTTATTTTTTATATAAAATAGATGAATGAAGGCATACTCAATAAAATATATGTAAATGTGTCCTCTCAATTTATTATTAATAACTATATTAGTATTATTTTTTTAAATTTTTGTTTATATTATAATTTTAATTTATATATGCATACTGTACATATATAAAAGCATCTGTATCATATATTTGGGCATGTTGAAAAGTACTATATATTTGCAGTTCAATAATCAAAAAGTATTCTAATCTAATTAATATTTATCAACATTAACTTATTATATGCTACATACATTTGAATATGAAAAGTGCCAAAATATAACATAGATTGCAACTCTACTGCAACTGTTTTGTTAGGGTCTTTTACTTTATAAAAGCTAACTCCCCACCCCTTCAAACTTTCATCATTTTAGTACAAGTTTTTTTAAAAAAAATTTTTTTTGTAACTTTCTACTACCAATTTATTAACTTTTTAAAAAAATTTTTTTTTTGTTTTGTTTATACATTTTTGTTAACATGCTAATTCATGGTTATTCTGCAAATTTAGAATGTAGTCTTAATGTTATTACAAGTGATAATGAACTCCAGTTTTTTTTTATAACATAGATTTTTCCATAATACTTTTATTGATTTTTTAATTGAAAAAATATCTGAAGAGGCCAGTCTTTTACAGACTGACTGAGGTTAACATCCAAGGCTTTGTTTTATGATAGAAAAAAGTGTCAGGAGGATATTCACTACCTTCTGATTTAGTTTTAAAGCAAAGATTTTGGAATAAATGAAATATAATTTTTTGTTTGTTTATAAAATATTTTTGATTTTTTTTACACACTAATTTGTTGATTATTATTTAAAATAAAAGAAATACTCTTGTAAATTTTCAATTTCTTCATTTATCTTTTATTTTTAGAAATAGAAGTTAATAAATTTGGCCATAATATAAAGATAGAAAATTGTAGCATCTATAATGTCATTATCTGTCAGAATTGATGCAGTGTTAAAATCTGTTAAAATATAATTATTATAAAGCAAATATCAGATTTTAAAGCAGAATTTGATAGATTTATCATAAATTTAACTTTGTTTATTCACATTAAAAAAAAACTTAGAATAAAAAATCATTTGTTCTTTTACTGAAAGAATGTTTACACTAATTTAATTGATGATGCTTATGGTACATTGTTCTGATTTACAAGTTAGTTTTTAAATACTTAAAAAGAACAAATGTAATTTTTTAAAATATTGTCCATCTCTACAATTAAATTAAAAAGAAATCAATTCCAACTTATTGAATTTTAGTATAAAATAAAGATTTTTTACAAAAGCATAAGGTTGTGCATTTTCAAAAACTCTCATCATATGGTACAAAAGAAAATGTCAGACTTCATAAATTGTCTAAAAGTTTTAATATTTTTTGAAATAAATGAAGCTATAAAAAATCTATTTGCTAAATGTAATTAATAATAACTCTCTTTTTTTCATGTATTTATATAATACACTTATTCTATAAATTCAATAATAAATGCACACACTGTTAATTAATTGATTAGTGCTAAATATATTATTTTTATGCAATTATTTAATATCCTTATTGCTGTAAATTCAATAATAAAAAAAATTTTTCTATTTTTTATCGATTAGTTTTTTTTTTATTATTTGTATGTAATATGTGACTATTTGGTGGTTAGACTATAAACCATAAAAGGACTAAAGGTGTGAATATTATTGATATTATTTATTTAAGTAATAATAATGTAGCCTAAACAAAAGATAAAATAATTTTATTTTAAAATCTGTCTCTTTCACAGGAAACAAAACCATATAAACATAGTGTGGCAAATTATTAAAAAAAAATAAATCAAAATTTAAGTAAGTCACCCATTCCTTCATTATTGCATTTAATCTATCAAAATAATTGTGCAGTTTTTGTACATTGTTATGAAATTTTTCATTCCCTGTCAAAAAAGTGATCATTCTAAATATATAAAGAAGTATATATTATTAATTTATAATAATAATTTTGTAAAATGCTTTAAATTTATATCCCAGCTATTGAAGTGTATAAATAATAAAGAAAATATATGGAAGTATACCAATTGTTGGCTATGATCCAGAAATAAGAAATTCAAGATGATTGATAACTGTAGTTACAATAAAAAAATCTATTTTAATCTTTAAATAAAGGACTATATCTTTAAAAAAAAGATTAGAATTCTTCAAGTTATAATATTTTCTGTTACTTTTTGGATAAAGTTTATACTAAATAAGTTTTTAAAAATTCTTTAAAAGGATAGTTCTAGGAAGGACTTCTGATAATATCAATAACAAAATAAATAAACAAATGTCTACTTGATTAGATTATATTTGAATATTAAATTAAAATGCATATATACCAGATTAAACTTGTTTTATTTCAAACCTGTATTGAAATAATATATAAATAAACAATCAAAGAGTTTATTACTTAAGAATTCATAAGAAATTTGGCATTGGTAATGCTAGAAAGGAGACACAATCCATGAACTTTGAGCTCTATGATCCATTATCTACATCTGCATTAACACATATAGGGCTTGAATAATCTAATTCATTTGAAAAATGTTTAATGGTCAAAAAGGAGGTGGTTATATTTGAAGTGCAATCATGAATAAACCGAATAGATTCCATTATTTATGTGCCTTTGACTAGACTAAAAAAATGTTAGATCATTCTGAATAATTGCTTTTCATATTATAGTAATATTATAAAAAATGAATAATGAGAAGAACGTCACATTATTACTTGATTCAAGAATTATTTTTGTATTTATTTATTCTTAAATTTCAATAAAGTAAATAGTGATAATATTCCTGACAGAAATGGATGCTATCTTTTTTTCGATTGATTAACACAATACTTTTTTTTAGACTTATGAAAAATACCAGCACATATTATAATAATCAAATACTAATAATATTAATAATTGTCATGCATGAGTTAGCACAATGATAAAATTAATAGAATCTACATACAATTTCTCAATTAATTCTCATTTGAGGAAAAAAAAAAAAGTATGTTATATCAATTGAGTGAAACTATTCAACCCATTATTTTGAAATTCAAAGACAATATGAATTTTCGCCTCTCCGTCAAACAATGGAATATATAAATTTATAACTGTAAATAATTTAACATGTCATGAAACCCAAAGCAAGCTTTCTGTGTAAAATATCATTAATCGCCATCTCTTAAGCAATAAGACATAAACAAGCATTGTTAGCCGAGAGGTCAGCGCAGTTGTCTTGTAAGTAAGCAGTTGGTTGCAGACGGTTGTTGCAAGTTCGCCTCCCGGCCAACGCTATGACATATGGAAAAAAAAGACAAAGTATAACTTTATGTAAATTAAACATATACCAATTATTTATCATTAGTTTTAAATAATTGATTATATATAAATATTACTAATATTAATTACTCAATCTATTGCTTGTTGCCTAAATTCTGTTATTTCCTTTATTTCATTAACTTTTCCATAGGTCTTTTTTTTTAATCGTCTTTTCAATTTCTTCATTGGTTTCCATTTAATTTCTTGACATTATTATAAAAGATTATTTCCTCTCAATATCATATATACCTATTTTTGTTTGTTTTGTTTTATGTCCCCACTTTTAATTTTTTTCTTTCTTGGATATTATTATACATTTTTTAATTACTTTTCTAAATTTATAAATATTAATTATGCCTAGTAATAATTCAAATGAGTCAAGGTAGCAAGACATTATAATTTAGTAGATATTTAGAAAATAAATTTACTGCGAATTAAGTTTAAATATTATATTTGTCCAATTTTAAATATTTAGCTTTTATAAAAAAAATTCATGTTGTTTAATATACATTGTTTTATTTGTAATAAGATATACATATAGCTAGTATCAGTTGTTTTACCAACACACATCTGATTAAAATAGAAACAGTAACTTTATGGTCATTAGTAATGTTATATTTTCTTAAACTAAAATTATGGTAAAGTAAAAATATAATAAATGGTATATTTGATCTTCAACATGTAATTCTTAATAGTGCTTTGTTCTATTGATAACATGGTAAGATTTACCAGTTGACATAAAGTGACATTAATTTGCAAATCTATTTCATTTTCTTTTATGATGAATGAGTTAATGGTAGACTATAATATTACATTAATATTTTCTTCAGACTAGATTTTTAAACTTTCAACTGTCTAATTTTGTCAACTTTATACAAAATGTGAATGCTTAATTAACAATATAAATTTATTTTAAATGTTTATAAATTACATGTATCAGTTTAATACTAATCTTATAAAAATATTATTTTCAAAATATTGATGTTGGATAATTTTATCTGAATACATAGTATTATTTATACAAATATATTATGCTTAAACACTATAGACCATTATTCTCTATAAATGCGTGTGTGTGTGTGTGCAAAAGTTAGTATATATTTTGGGCATAAATATGTTTACATTTAGTTTATATGTTATAGAAATAAACAGTTATAATTAACCTTTCTCCCTCTCTTCACTTTAAAAACCAAAATGTTAGCAGTAAATAGACATTAAATATAAAAGTATTATATACATGAATAGAAAAAAACTTGCTGTTATTTGGAGAAATATGAGCTTTGAGTATTAGAAAGGCAAAAATAGCATTAAACTTTAGTTTGGATATATGATTTAAGTCATAATAGGAGAAAGAGCATAAAAATATTTTTATACAAAGTGTTGTTTGAGAATTTGTATAAGTTATATGGAATGGAAAAACATAAAAATAACAAGAGGGTGAAAAAAATACATATTTTTTTGTTTGAATTTTTATGAAGAGAATAAAAAACATATGATTAAAAAAACATATTAAAATTAATGCAACTGCAACAGAAAAGGGAATAATATGTCAGTGTTGATAGAATATTTTTTAAAAAACTTTATTGCTCCATAAGATATTCAAGTGCTGATAAATCTGAAAACAATTCATAGACTTTAAACTTCAAAGACTGCTATCTTACCAATATACCAAATCATGCTGGAAGAATGATCAGATAATAATAATAGAGTGAAATAAAATGATGTATGGAATAAAACAGATCTGTAAATATGACAGAGATTGAAAATGTTTAATTTAGAAAATAGAGTTTTTAGGCATATATCTTTTATGATAGAAACTCTTATTTTTGTCTAAAAAGATGCCATTCTATGTCGAATAAAATAAGGTTGTTTTTTTTTATTCAGATGAATGACAATTTTTTAGCACAAATCACTGATTTGTATTGTATTCCTTCAAAATCCATTCTTTACCTTTGTCTTGCTATTCAAGATAAAATGTTGAACTCAAGCCACCTTTAATATATGTATATATTGTTAAAACACTCTATAGTACTTAAAACAATTATTAACTTAAAATAAAGACAAATCTTTTGATTTAAAAAACTTTATTAGTTTAAGCATATAAAGTCTTAATTATGTATTCAAAATTATATTAATAAAAAGTAATTATGCTAAAATGTATTTAAATCCTGATTACTAATAATATTAGCTAATTTATTTAATAACTGTTTATGGTTAGAATTTGGTAGGTAAAGCTTAAGTAAAGTCAATTTAAAATAGATTTTATCTTAAATTAATTGCAAGAGATAAGTTTTTTTTTTTTCTTTTAAAATATTATTTATTAACTTATAATAAATTTCAATATCTCTTTATTGCTTTCTAGTATCCACGTGTAAAAATGTATGTGCATTTTAAAAGAAAGAGGATTCAAAGTAAATTATCTTTAAAAATGTTAATTATCTTTAATAAAGAGGAATATATTTCATTAATGGGTATTTTAACATTAAATGGTTTAATCATAATTTATTTAAGAGCTCTTAAATGGAAATAAAAAAATATTGTTTCAAATATAATAAATATTTTTTTTGGTTAATAATTAAAATAAATTTAATTATATTTTAGTTATAGTTATATTAATTAGTGTCTAGACAGTTCAAGGTGACATCTATTCTTAAACATCTTAATAAAAGGTCGAAAGTCATGTTAATCAATTAAAAAAAACACTCTAATATGAACAGCTGATTGATTCACTGATACCACATGATGAACTTTGTGATTTTTCTCCCAAGCATGCATACAATTAAAAACGAAAAACTGGAAAATAAAAATTAATTTTTTTTCAATTTTTTTTCAAATTACTTTTCAACTTTTTAAATATTTTGGTTTAATTAAGTAATGTGCTGCTAAAAACTTTTGAAGTTATTTAGGCAAATCTTCTTTAGTTTGCACATGCTTTTCTGCCCATGAACAATATCTTTTATTAGAAAATACAACAAACTATATTGTTATAGAAGAATTTCCAGAGCATCATAAATATAAAAAATACTATTGTAAAGCACTAAGCTGGAAAATTTATAGGTATGTTTATTTTACCATTTCTATAAACTTCTAGCTAATTCTGCTTTTATTAGAAAACCAGTTTAACATTTCATTCTTTAAGGCTTTAATTAGTTGTGAAAACTAATTACAAAGATTAATGTTATTACTTTTATATTCTACTAAGTATCCTACTTAAAGAGAAGTCATTTATATGCAGACAATGCAAAATGTTTATTTTAAAGCAATAATAATTGAAATATAATTATTATTATTACTAAAAACTGTTTTGAAAATTATTATATTTTCAATTATTGAAATCAATATGATAATGATTTATTAAAACTATTGCAAATCTAAAGGATCATAATCATTTTAAAATTGTTCATTTAAAATAAAAAAGAATGTTATTCATGCTGATATTTTAACTATTTTGGAAAATACATTTGTATTTCATTCAATACAAATAAAATACTATCTTGGAATTACGTAATTCATTTATTCATCTATTTAAAATGTGTTGTACTATTTTAGAAATAATTTGAATTTGCTTAATCCTGCCCAAACTATTGTCTAAACTTTTATTATTGAAGCATTTATTACCTGCTCATTGAAAAGTCTACCTGTATTATTTGTTCTTCTCACAACTCTTTTTCATTTTAAAAATTAAAATGCAGACAATATTTCAAGAAGTTCATGCTCTGAAATGTTTCTCATTTATTTGTCTCCTGCGTGTTCAGTAGACCATGCAATATTTTATCTGAGTGGAAAACAAAAGGAATCCTTAGTTAAGAGGGTGATTTTTATTTATTTTTATTTAAATGAAAGAACTCATAAACACTCTAGCTTGATTTAAATGTGGTAATATAATATCTGTAGTGTGGGATTAAGAAATTGCTATGTTTATTATTATTGTTTATCATAATTATTATTTATGTATTGTTGTCAATTTTGCTTTTCTGTTATGTAAATTATATTTATAACAATATACATGTTCCAATGGGAATTGGTAAGAGTAAATTTTCAGGTAAAAATGGTTTCAATTACTAATTATTAAAGTTCTCAGAATTTACATTCCAGCATTATTAAAGTGTATTAATGTATATATGGTAAAACAGTTTTTGTATGTTGAGTAGTTTTTAATTCTTATTGCATAATGTTGCCATGCAATTATTCTTATATTGGTTTGCATATGCATATAAGAGTGTGTGCGGGTTACATTTTCATATATGATTAATAACCCATGTTTTGTTCATTTGTTAATTGATATGCTGCTTGTTGACAGGTATCAATTTCAGCAATTATATCAATGGGCCCATTGCTTTGTATTTATTAAGCCCCTCCATGAAAGAGAGATTGTAGCTTATTGGACACTTCCAGGATATGTAACTGGGTATCCATTTATTTATTACGATTCATTTTGCCTTTAGCTTTATTTCATTAGTGTGTATTACTTTTTATGAAAACACATTTAAGGCATTACATCTATGAAACCGCTTAGCTCTGCTACAAGTTATTTTCAGATATATTAATTCAGGGTTAGTATTGAGCTTTTTTATTATTCCATCCCTTATATGCATTAATAAATTTAAACCTGTACAAATTATTTTTGTGTAGTATCCAGTTTGCAATATCATTGCTAGTATTGTAATTTAATTATCATCCTTTTAGTAGCCTGTTTAAAGGCATATGTTTGATATTGTGTGTACATAATTGTTGGTTGGTTAGTCTTTTAAATAAAGTGTGAGAACTTCTAATATAAATTTCATTATTGTAATTTTACCTGGAATTACTCAAGGGATATATTTATTTTAATATATGTAAACTCTTATATCAGCAGTAGTTTGAACTGCTATGTTTATTGCTTATCATTTAATTCATTATTATTCATTAAATATGTTTGGTTTCATTGTCATCATCACATCAATTTATCCAGAAAATCCGATTAATAAAGTTAACTTAAATATTATTGTTTATAAGATTAGATTTTATAAGTCACATTAAAAATTATTTATTCCATTTATTTATTTTTCTTTATGTCTGCATTATTTAAAATAAAATATTATGTTGTTTTGTCTTTTATACAAGTGCATTCAGTGATGTAGTGGATAGCATAAAAGTATCCTTTGTCCTACTGCATTGTTTTACTTTGGTTGGTATAAGGTTATTCATTCAGATATTTCAATAAGATTTACACAAACTATATGAATTTATTTATTATAAGAAAAGAATATTAAAATATTTTGAATGTATTTTTTTTTTTATTGTAGACAAAAGTCATGAATACTTTTTATTGTTATTTTCTCATTTATTTTAAAATGAAATATAGGATTATAAAAGATAAGAATATCTTGTATATTAGAACCTATGTGATTATTACATGTAATGGTGTTTAAATGTTTATTAAAGCAATTATATCATGTAACAAGTATTAATAAAACCTGAAATAAGATAAAATAAGAACCTTTAGATTTGATTTAGTTAAGAACCTGAGATTTAGATTCGATAAAAACCCGAGATATTTATTATTCATCTTTGTGTTATATTTTGTCTATAAGAGGACTAATACTCTGTGGTGTATAAAAATCAATACTTATTGTGGTGCTGGCCTGTGTGACCTGGTATCATTTTTATATGCCTTTGTCACTTTGAAATCACAAGATGTATGGCTCTTTGGCACACCTTCTTGATTATTACCAAAGTTGTTTAACTGTGACTGTGGATTACAATGTATATTGTAATGGTATTTAAATACTGTAAAAGGGAGCATGCAAATGGAAATTGATATTTTTTAAAATCAGCTAACACATTCAACATTAAATATAATAATAAATAAATGAAACATGTAGAATGTTTTATAAATAATATGAATAAAAAAATAGAGACTCTTCAAGATTTAGATTAATGTGGAATTAAATATAAGCAACTAAATCCTTTAGATTAATAAAATATAGTTTAAATTACAAAGGGATTTTATTTGAACTCAAACTAGGTTTTTAAATAAGCAATAAATAGTTAAACTTTTACATTATTAAGATCAATTTATAATATTCTCTTACAGAAATTGATACCAGTTACAATATAATATTTATATACACAGATGTTATCTATACTAAACTTGATGTAATTAGGACTTGAATTCAGACATTCAAGCTCCCCATACCTATCCACTCTATCTTATACAATTGATACACATGACCACATACATATGAAAAAGATAAATGATCTCCAATATGCATATTTCATGTTGAACCAGAACTCATAAGACTTAAAGTTACTAAACATCATATGATCACAATTTCTTACGCATGCTCATAATTGTTATTAAACAGGCAAAACTCTCCATACAGTAGTGCCACTCAGTGCAAGCCAGAGTAATCAATGAATTTCAGAAGGCATGGGCATAAAATCACTATCTAGTTCCTAATCATCCAATATCCCCAGACTAGTTTCTGGCTTGTGCCCTTTGTCAGTGAGAAGCCTTGGATCTGAGAGCACTGCACCTAGATCTTAGGATCTAATGCAACCCTCCAGCAGCCACCTTTTATCTCTACTTAACCACAAAACTATGAGAATAAAATTGAAAACAGTAATATTTTCAAACTAAGCTCATTAGCTTATATAGTCATATAGGTCTGAATCCAGTTCAGTACTCATACATTTTGGTATTTTTCATTCTTAAATAACCATAGCCATTTCTATCATATTAGGCAGGATTGGCATTAAACCACTAAACATACATGGTCATCATTTTTATGCTTGCTCATAACTGTTATTAAAACAGGTGTAACTCTCCATATAGTAGTGCCACTTAGTACAAGCCAGAGTAATCAATGGATGCCAGAAGGGTTGTGCATAAAATCCTTATCTAGGGTCTACTCATCCAGTATCGCCAGACTAATTTCTGGCTTGTGGACTTCGTCAGTGAGGAGTCTTGGATCTGAGAGCATTGCACCCTAGATCTTAGATTCTAATGCAATCTTCCAGCATGTAGCTGCCTTTTATCTCTACTTAACTACAAAACTTTGAGAATAAAATTTAAAACACAATAATAATTTCAATGTAAGTTCATTAGCTTATATAGTCATATAGGTCTGAACTTAGTTTAGTACCCATATATTTTGGTCTTTTGGTCCTTTAATAACCATAGCCATTTCTATCCTATTAGGCAGAATTGGTATTAAGTCAATAAACATCACATGATCACCATTACAGGCAGAACTCTACATACAGTAGTGCCACTACTAATGGTGACCATGTGATGTGTAATGATTTAATACCAATCCTGCCTAATAGGATAGAAGTCGCTATGGTTATTAAAAAACCAAAGAGACCAAAATGTATGGGTGCTGAACTGAGTTGAGACCTATATGACTAGATAACCTAATGAACTTCAAATTATTGTGTTTTCAATTTTAATCTCATACTTTTGTAGTTAAGTAGAGATAAAAGGTTACTGCTGGAGGGTTGCATCAGATTCTAAGATCTAGATGTAGTGCTCTCATATCCAAGGCTTCTCACTGATGAAGGCCACAAGCCAGAAACTAGTCTGGGGATATTGGATGAGTAGGCACTAGATAGGGATTTTATGCACAAACCTTCTGGCATCCATTGGTTACTCTGGCTTGCACTGACTGACACTACTGTATGGAGAATTTTGCCTGTTTAAATTTTAAGATTTAAAGTCAAGACAATAATATTAGCATCAAAAAGCACTTTGATTGTTTCATCCTCAGATTTTCAATGATATGGATGACTGGAGAGTTGAAGGATGGAGAAGATTGAAGTTTATCCCTTAAAGTTTGAAGATTTGATATCTTTATATAAACTGAATGCTGATTGTATATATGTGTAGGAGATAATGATCTAAGCCAACTGATGAGTGCTGGTTCTGCATGAAATATGTATATTGAGATCTATCTTTTTTACATACATGTGGTCATCTGTATCGATTGCATAAGATAAAATAGATAGCTAAGGAGAACTTGAAAGTTTGAGTTTCAGTTACAATATATGTATATAAAAAAGATGTGAATAAATGATGAACAAAGGATTGTGATAATGACAATAGGAAAAAATATATCTAAAATTAAGATTATTTCTTGATAACTAATTATTTCTTGATGACTTATTTACACTTGAATTGATTGCTATTTATCACTTGAATTGATTGCTATTTATAACTTCCAGTTTTATTTTTATTATTATTATTACTGCTGCTACTACTACTACTACTACTACTCCTACTACTACTCCTACTATTATTACTCCTGCTCCTCCTAATCCTACACCTCCTATTCATCCTACTTCTATTCCTCCTCCTACTAATGCTACCGCTACCACCACCACCACCACTACTACTACTGCTGCTGCTACTGTTACTGCTACTACTACTCCTACTACACCTACTACTACTCCTACTACTCCTACTATCCTCCTCCTCCTACTCCTACTACACCTACTCCTCCTCCTCCTACTACTACTACTACTATTACCACTACCACTACCCCTACTACTACTACTATGACTATGACTATGACTACTACTACTACTACTACTATTACTATGACTATGACTATGATTACTACTACTACTACTACAATATTTCAAGAAGGAATTTTATTCAGACTAAAAGAACAATGTTACACTAATACTTTCCATTACACATGCTTACATTCATGTTCAAGAGGACTGTGTATAATATGTATAAATAAATTCTTTGTGAGTCTTTACAGATATAAACTGGTTGAGAGATGGATTACAAAACTTACATGGCTTTAGTTAGGATTTGTTAGTCCACTGGTTTGATTTAAATTGTTTCTCAAAGTTGTATTACTTTGTACCAAAATACTTTGTACATTTGGTTATAAGTAATACATATGTCTATGGTACATATTTTTATCAAATATATGTTTTGTAACAGTTTGATTATCAGATATTGGTTTTTGTGAGCTGGGTTATGATCCTAATAACAACAGTGTATATGTTTTATTATCATATAACAATTATTGTTTCTTATGATGTTCATTTTCTTGTATTCTCTTTTTGAGTAGGCTTTCTAAGTTTCTAGCTTGTAATTTTGAATAGTTATGTTAAACCTCTATTTAAACATGATTTCATTCAGTCTTTGTATTTGTGCAGATTTTTGTCAATCATTTTTAAGGTACTTGATTTGAAAAATGATAAAACATTGACTGATTATAGACTTGATCGTTGTCTTATAAAGTTGTGAAAATATCTGGGTGTGCTATTTTACTGTCTCTATTTTTTAGTTGTGCTAATTTGTTAGGAAGTGTTGATATATGTTGCCTTGTATTATCACAAAAGCAAATGTGTATTGTGTGCACCAGAATGCATTGAACACAAAACTTACTGCACAGATGTAGGATTGAAAAATCTGTAGTATGCACCATTAATATTCTGTGTGTGTTAATTTCAGATGTTATCTATTTTGCTGAGCAGTTGTAAAACAAATGTTGCTGGGTTTCTTCTCTTTGGTGGCATAGTGTGCAGAAGGGGTTTATTTTGGTATACAGGGATCTCTATCTTAGGAAGTATGGTGTTGGTAAGGCATATAGATTTAGTCTAAGGAAACTTTTTTAAAAAAATTGGCTCCATGGACCATTTTTCTGAAGTTTTTATATGGCAGTCAGGTGTTGATTTGAGCATCTGGATGAAAAGGTCTGGTGTATGGCCTGGCTATATGCCATAGATCTTACAATATTAATATTTTGTTATTGTTTGCACTGATATTTGAATATGTGTGCCTCTAAACTGGTTGATAACTGACAATAGGTAGCAGTGTGAAGGTTAAGGTTCATCTGTAGGTATTATTTGAATTAGACATCAAAGTTCTGAGAAATATCTGAAGATGGCTATTATAAGATTTGCTGTCTTCTGTATTTAAAATATTTATATGTTCCATAACACCAAACCATTTGTATATTGTTGGGTAGCTTAGGCATCTTGCAGATATTCACACTGTCTTTCTATTCCATGGATGCTTATTACAATATGAAGATATTTTTGATGTGAAGACCTTGGAAAATTGAACTATGGGAGAATAGCAAATTATTTTAGTGAGCTCTAGTTGATTGAATAGTTGTACTTTATAATGAGAGGTATAGTTTAGATACAAAATTTAGTGATCCATTCTGCTTCATCTTTTAACTTGTTCTGGATTTTGTGTTTCATTGTATTTTTCTCCAAATAGAAGGAATATCTGAGGAAAGCAGATGGTTTGTTTGATAAAATTTGGATACATGGCTTACTGGAATAGAGTGACCAGGTAATAGGAGAAAATTTGAGTATATGGCTTACTGGAATAAAGTGACCAGGCAGCAGCTTTATTATAATTAAACTTAAGATAGTTTGTTGATTCAAAATCTTGAAATATTTTCTGTAGTATTTGTATCTGCTTTCTAGATGGAAGGAAAATGATAATTTCATCTATTTATGCAATGCTGGAAGTATGTCATGATGTGCCTAGTATCTGGATGCTTTTGAGACTATTGGATTTTAAGTATGCATGGGTTGGTGTTATAGTAAAATAATGAATATTTTCTTTATATATATGAAATTATCACCAGAAATTGAAAGATAACTTCTTGCATAAATGTTTTTTTAATTGTATCCTCATATAAGTTTATTACTTAACTTGCTGTCCTAAATAACTCAGAAAAAAAAGAAAAGAGAGAGAACAAATGAAAGTGACCCTATTTGTATCTAATCAATCTATGACATAAGCAGATCAAAACAGATAATATCAGCAAAAAATATCTGATATTTATTTCTTTTGTTTTTGTCTCTTTTTAATTAACAAAAGATATAAACAAGCTATAATTATTTGTAATTATCTATTTCTAATTAACTAATCATATAGGTATATAAAGCTGCTTTGACTGATGTATAACTTCAAGCTAAATCTTCAAATTTTAATGTCAAGTTGCTCAATTTTCTGATATTAAAAAACAAGCAGTTGTCGTATCTGTGTGGATCACAGGCAACTGATAATAATTATTTGAAATATATGCACACTGCAAAGTGTTTTCCCAATTTTTTTCATGCTGTATAGCAACTGAACAATGAATGGTTAAGATACAGAGTTATACAGAGTTAATATTGACATGTCTCTAGATTTCTTTGCATATATAAATGTTATAATTGAAAATTTTCTATTAAACAATAAATTGTTTCTAACACATATGTAAAGACTAACTAAGTATACTTTCAGTTGTGTGCAGTATATTCATAGCTTACAGATGACTTTGAACCCCTAATAATGATGATAAAAAATCTTGTTTATATGTCAAAAATTCCATTGCAAACTATGTTTATGTTTCTTATCAACAAACAGGATTGAAAAGCATATGTTTATTTTATATATATAATGAAAATAATACATCTTTAAAATAATCAATAACAATTTAATGTTTATGCATAAAATAATTTATTTAAACAATAAACATTAAATGAATATGTTTAATGAATAAAAAAAATAATCGAAAAGCTTTTAGGAAAAAATTAAATTATCAGAATAGGACAAAAAAAATGGATTGATGTACATAGATGTTGGGTATTATTTGTGTTTGTACATACAAATAGTTCTCTGGATAGCACAAAGTTAAATGCATCCTTTAAAGTCCATTCACTGCACTTTAAATTTGAAATTAGTTTAGACATGACAATACACTTATGGTAACCTATGGCCAGAGAATTGATGATTATCAGCATTTATCAGAATCCCAACATTTTTATTATGATAGATACTATAACTTTAAGTATGTACTTACAAATGATTGTTTTTATATTAAGTCCTAATTTTTGGTATTGTTTAGATAATTAGACTACATTTTGCTACTGAACCACTTTTAAATCCAGACACAAAAGACAACTGTTGATTAGTAAAATTTAATGTTGTTCTGTCCTATATATAACTTATACTTGTTCATGATCACTCAGTAGAGTTGATGATAATTATCATCTTCCCATATATATCCCATACATTCGTTCTGTTTTATTTTTGATTATCATCCCACATCTTCCCTTAATGATTTGGGCCCTGTGCATTTTGGCATAGCAGTAGAGCATCTAATTTGGAATAGAGAGATACCATGATTGATTATGGTGCTCACAGTTTTGGCACTCAAACTTTTTATTAACTCCTAAGCAATAAAGCCATATGTCTTTTTGGCCCATGGCTATACTGTTACAAATAATGCCCCAACTGTGGACCTGGTGATAATTGAGTTCTGATGACTAGTATATAAAAAAGACACACAACTTTGCTTTGGAGTCAAATGTAACTACTCCTGAAAAAAAAAGTTAATTTTGTTACAAAATTAATAG
Organism: Epiperipatus broadwayi; assembly: GCA_028023455.1. Taxonomy (NCBI): domain Eukaryota; kingdom Metazoa; phylum Onychophora; class Udeonychophora; order Euonychophora; family Peripatidae; genus Epiperipatus; species Epiperipatus broadwayi. Next base: position 213,145 of record JAQFVV010006595.1, on the reverse strand, counting down.
AAGAAAAAAAATATTACTGTAAAATATGTGACAAGAGTATAGATGATGATTTCTTTATTAAATGATAATCTGATTTATAATATAAAAATAGGCTTGTTAATGTATATTTAAAAAGAATTCATATTTAAAGTAGAATGGAAAAACAAATAATGATTTTTAATGATTAGATAAACCTTTTGACTGTTGGAGTTTGTTTAGCTGTACTTTCAGTATTGATGATAGATGCAGGACTTTGTCATTGGATTGAGAATGCAATGTTTTGCAATTCCATAGAATTTTAACACTATACCAACCCAATTTTGAGTTATTTGATAAGTGGTTGACATAGGCATGTGCCATGAATCCCAATTTTGAGTTTAAATGAAAAAAAGCCCCTAAGACTCAAAGGAGCAAGGCTTTGCAAACATTTTTGTATTATTATTTTGTATTTAGATTTATAGGCAGATTATAGTGTTTAAATTGAAATGTCCCTCCTGATGTATGTGTTATATATGTGCATGTGTGTATAGGAAATATAATTATATATTTTATATATATACCTACAGATATATTAAAAGCTTACTAGCATCATTATTTTTTTAAACCTTATATTGCAAAACATTTCTTAGGTCATATAGTTTTGATATATATGGTAATGGAACACCTCCAACAACAGGAGGTGAAGGGGATCACTTACATTTAAATCAGTTATATGATGGTTGCCCATGTAATTACAGAATATATTTTATTTATTCACCATTTTACTTATTTTTTTGCTTGAATTTTATGAAACGACCAGATTCAATCATCATCATATAAATCTGAACCAAGACACTTACTATATTAATCTAGATTACTAAACCTATCATATTTTAATACATAAATGAATTATATCTATAATTTTAAATATACAATGTCATGTGCCTATTTGAATTATTCTATTACATAAATCACTGATAATGTATATTCCCTTTAATGAATCTAAACTTTATATTTCGTCAGTTGAACATCTTTTAGGATAATGAATCACTCACTTCTAAGCATCATTTCAATTAAGAATTGATGTTCTTCAACTATATCCATCCCTTGTTGGTTGCTTCTTTACACCCTGGTACTTTCTCAATCGAAAGCATAAAGTTAAAAGACAGTTATAAAGTTTAAAATTACTTGCTTGGAATAAGATCAATTCACATACATTCAAAATAATATATAAAAATAAATTTATTTAATCAAACTCCTAACTATATATATTTAAACATTTATACTATAAAAAGATAAATTGATATTAATAATAACATGAAAGGCTAAAACCTTTGACAGAAGCACTAATGACTACACGTGGAACTCTCAATTCAAGAATACAAGCCAGAACATGAGAAAAAGATGGGACCCATCTTTTTCTATGTGTTCTGGCTTGTGTTCTTAAATTGAGAGTTCCACATGCAGTCATTATTACATCTGATTGGCTGTCAGATAAGCATTTAAGGTGCTTCTGTTGAAGGTTTTAGCCTTTCAGGTTATTATTAGATCATCTGCTAGCGCTTAATAAATTTAATATATTTATAAATTGATATTATAAAATAAATACAAAGAAAAAGTAATACATCCTATATTTAATTAATCAGAAATAAATATGGAAAATTTGTTCTGTTATGTTATAAAGCATTAATAATTTATACTAGATAAAGATATTATATTAGCATGATTTTTTTAGAATTTCTATTATACAAAGATAAATTGAGATTATAAAATAAATACAAAGAAAAATTAATACATCCTATATTTAATTATTTAGAAATAAATATGTAAAAATTGTTCTATTATATTATAAAGCATTAATAATTTATACTAGCTAATGATATTATATTAGCAGGATTTTTTTTTACAATTTCTATTATTTTAACATTAAAATAATCTAACTTCTCTTTATATAGACATGGCAGACATGGCACCATGTTCATGATTTTTTTTTATTTTTTCAAATGCTTGTATTTGGGATTACTAATTATTACTTATTACTTTTTCTTGAGTCCTAATGGCAGATAAAAGGTTTCTTATTATGACAGCATAAAAAATAGGGTTTATGATTTAGTCATCTCTTCTCTCCATGCAGGCAACAAATGAACATCTTCAAGATGAGGGTTGCATGTTCCAAAGTTCAAACTGGCATACACTGGATTTTAGCAATACATTATGGTTTTCATTTCACTAATTACTTTGGTTATCTTAAGTAAATGGCAAGAAATAGTCAAAGGTTCCAAGCAGTCTTTTGTTCCAAATGCATAGCCTTCATTCACTTTACCAAAAGCAGTTCTTTAGCTATAGTTGTTCCCAGGTTGTCTTCTGTATGTGACAAGTACTATCCAGCAGCAAAGAGTAAGAAAAAAATATACTTGTTATCTGCCTGTCTATATCCTTTTCCTAACAATGTAATGCAGTCCTTTCCAATCACAATTTTTAAACAGTTTAATCTTATTTTTTATTAAATCACATAAAAAATATTTTTCCTTTACAATAAATTGAGAGAAAAAAAAATCCAATCAAACACTATAAGTATAATTAGATCAAAATAAAATTTTATATCACTTTTTTTTGTTACCTAAATTTTTTTTTTTCTTTAACTAAGTTAAATTAATTAATGAATTATTTTTACTTAAACCAAAAACGACATTTTTATTAATAAATTATAAAGCTGCTGTATTTTCATTACATAAAAATATATCCATATAACTAGATGACTTTGGCATATATATAGATATGAATATATACGTTTTACAATTATATTTATACTATAAATACAATTATTATATGTCATAATATATATAGAAATATTAATTATATTATTCTACAATTATAATTTATTGTGACAAAATATATAATAAATCTTTTCTTAAAATATATAATAAATCTTTTCTTTTTATTTTTATTTTTTTATCACTTTCATTTTTTAAATTAATTATTAGTATTGCTTTTTGTAATGTCAAACGACGTTAAATTGACCTCAGTTGGATATTATTACAATATACAATTGCAATATCAACAACAATCTCAAACTGTTGTCAAGGCAACCTTTTTTTAACAATATATACTTATAAACAAAGCAAAGCAAAACTCCATATAGTAGTACCACCTGTGCCAACCAGAGTAATCAATGGCCTTCTGGCATCCATTGATTACTCTGTTTGGCACAGGTGGCACTACTATATAAAGTTTTACTTTGCTTTGTTTATAAACAATTATGTGCTAGTATTGGAGATGTGATCGTGTGATGCTTGCTGGTTTAATATATACTTATATTATTTAAGAATTTGTGATAAACTATTTTAGTGATATTCAATGTTTATTTGCCAAAAGACAGATAGATATCTTTTCCAAATCTTTCTGTTTCAAGAATATTTATTATCAGTTTCTTTTTTTACTATTATTCTTCTACTTATTTTCTTTTACAATCTGCATTTCTTTATTCAAAAAGTGAATATTAATATTCTGTGATAAATAAATAAAATTTAAAAAGATTAAATGTGTGTGTGTAAATTATATACTGTATATATATTAATAATTATTCTATCTCTAGTACATGATACACCCATTCATGTTTTATTTTATAATTTCCTCAATAAATATTTTCTTTTCAACACTTCATTGATAATCTTATCCTTTCAGATTAATCTTTTTCATTCTTTTTTCAAATCCATCTTTCTGCAGCCTTTTATCTTTCCTTCCTTTTCCTAATCCTGAAAACCCTTGCATAACAGTACTAAATTGACGTTTAATATCATTTAAGAGCAGGTGTTAATTTTAGCATCTAAATTAGATCAAATTTTAATTTCAGATTATTGCAAAGGGCAATTGATAATCTTTAGACTTATTTAATCTGCATAAGAATAGTATGGTTATTTATAAAATAGTAATAATTAAATAGATAAATAATTATTACTTCCCATTATTTTACTTTTTAATTTACCAGATTATTTAATCAATTATATTTTGATCCTCTGTATCAGCTTTTTATAATTCTTATTTTATTTTTGTTTAAGTTTTTTTCCCTTTAAAATACAATTGTAAATGCAATTTAAATTTACATGTATATAATAATTATTAATATACAGAAACTTAAATATTTAACTAAGAATAGTTCATTTCACTTCATTCAGCCGTGTAGGATAAAATTATATCTATAAATATCAACACATTTTCTAATGTATTGGATTATTTGATTTAAATTGTAAATTTGATTTTATATTATGCATATTGAGTAGTATAATTAATTCTTATATATATCGCACTATCTACTATTTAATTTTCCAATAATTCTATCTATTTGTGTGTTATAAATTTCCAAATTAAACCGATAGAAAATGGTGATCTGTATCTACTAAACGTAGGCTTTGGATAAACACATTTTCTAATACGTTTTATTTAATTCTCCTTTGATTAGTCCTCATATTTATTTTTTTAAATTTTTATTTTTCAAAAATTATACTCTCTCTCTGCTATTTTCTATCTTTCTTTATAATAGTATAGTTGCTAGTATATCTTAATTAAGTAATAGTGATATTTCCTATCTGCATTAAATATCCAAACTATTTTAACTGTAAATTATTCAGTTATTTCCATCATTATTTTGCTTTTTACTTTATTATCAATAATCCTCTAGTCATTTTGATTTTGTATAACTTATTTCAGAAATCTATTTCTATATCTTTCTAACAGCTGTTTATTTTTTAAATCTAAATATGGAATTTAGTTTATTAATCATCAATATTATCTGGATCACTATAACTGAAATTTTTTGTTTGCTTTTTATCTAGAATTGTCAAGAATTTATATTTTTTTCGAAAATACTGTAGTGTTTACATTTAAATCTAAAATGTAATATATTTCTAAGATTTTATTGTAATTAATATAAACATATAAATAGTATATATTATAAAAAATATTTTTAATTATATATTGTTTTAGTTGAACTTCACCAATAATGCATTACATTACAAAGGAACTTATCATTTCATAACTTCAGTTTTAGTGTGCCATGTCTGTGATTGGATTAGAACTCATCAAATAAGTTCTGGATTTCTCTGATATCTGACTCATAGCAATTTAGGTAACTATCCAAAACTAGATAGCAAATGTTGAACAATAGAATACTTTGACCAAGTTTCTTTTAGCTTTTTCAACCGTATTTTACATAATTAAAATGCAAAAAATAATGCATTATTAATTAGTTATTTTTAGAAGAGAATAAATGGGTGTATAAGCTATTTGAGTCGCTCAGATAAACATTGGTACACTGACTGAAAAAAAAGTGACAGAAGCACTATACTGATGAAACAAATGCCTATACACATATAAGCATATATAACCTTTAGATATCCTATTGCTTGGCAAAATTCTTTCCAAACAGCCCCCATAAAAAGTCTAAAAAAAAAATTCATTATAAATCTATACAGCATATATATTTTTATTTAATAACAATTAAATATTTTTTGTCTATTCATTGTCAGTAGTTTACCTTTCATTTCTCTTCATGTTATATCATTTCTTCTATTTCTTTAACTATTTATCAATCGAGCCATATTTATACAAAAAATGACTTAAAATTGGAAATATAGTATTAAACAAGATTTAAATCTTTTTTTTTTAAGTTAAAAAAGGTATAATATTTTATTTAGTTTAATAGATTTTTAAAAAAAGTCTAAAATAGAGCTAAAATAAATCAGCATAACATTTTTTGTGGGCTAATATTTTTTTTAGATATAAATTTATTTTCTCTTTTTTAAAAAGGTTGTTTCCTTTTTTTAAAACTGAATTGCATCATCATTTCTACTGTAATTGATCTGTTGCAGGATGATGGTCTCTCCAACTTTAATTCAATTGTTTTTTTTCACACCACACTAGTAAATTTTATGAATTTTACCATAGGCTCTCTTTTGAAGTCTTATAATGACTTAAACTCCAATAGAATTCTATTTGTCCACCTATTGGCATTTTTTCAGCAAGATGTCCACCACATATCCATTTTAGCTCATAGTATGTTAGTAAAATAACATTTTTCTCCTATATAGGCATTTCACTTTTCAATTATTTTTAATTAATTCTCAACATACATATTTTCATGCTTTACAAGCATGTACAAATCTCCAATATGTGTAATTTATTCACAATGAAGTGGATTCATAATTGTAGAGATTAATATTTCCATATTAATTCACTATGCTCTCTCTCTCTCTCTTTTTTTAACTAATAGTCAGGTTTATTGATCATATCATCGTTGGATTTAAATCCAGGTGAAACTAAAAATGTTCTTTTTATAACTAGGATTAGGATTTCTTTTCAGATAACAACTCATAGCCATTCTAAAATTAGCTGTCCAAAAGTCAACATGTCCCAAGTTGAACTGAATTAGTTAGATAAGTATAAAAATAAAATATATCATGGTAATATGATGTAGCCTTCATTATTGGTAAGAAAACATGATACTTTCATAAAATACTGAAGGCAAGAATCATCATCATCACTATGAATCATTATCAGGTCTCTAAAGCCAGAAGGTCTTTCCGAGTTTAATCTAGTTTTTTCAATCTCTATTCTCTCTTCTCCAAAACTCACCAGAAAACATCATTTTTTTAATCCACTTATCTCACATGGATCACATTTTAGGTCTTTCATAATCTCTTAGGTCTTCATTTAAGACTTCAACTGTCTACCTTTTCACTCTTTTGGAAATGTCAGCCCAACTACACCTCAATTTTCAAATTGTTTTAATATTATGTTAGTGATACTTGTTTGTTATTTTATCCATGTGTATAAATCTCAATTTCTTCTTGTTACTATTAATATAAGCCTTTGAATTGGTTTTCTGTTAAGTGTACAAACCTCAGATCTATGAATAAAAATTGATAAAACATATTTATTAAAAACATTTCTTTTCAAACAAATAGGCTATTTTTAATACTAAGCGCAATATTCAGATTTAATTCCATGATTAATGTCATCTATTACATTGTTATCTGTATTAAAAATCTGTGAAAGTATATGTAGTTGTTAAATTGTCAATTTTTATTTTATTTTATTTTTTTTTGAGAAAATCTACTGAACTTTAATTACACCTTTTTAGCATTTACCTTCAATTCTACTTTTTTACTTTCATATGAAAACTTTTGCAATATGTCCTACAACTTTTTCAAAAACAATGACATCATCTGAAAAATTTAGGTGACTTAAATAATCTTTATTTATCAAGAAACACAATAATTATCCTTCTCAATTACCTAATAATTCAATTATTAGTTGGACTTCTTGAAAGCAGATGACATTATTTGCAGGAGACTGCAAAGTCACTAGTCAAGGCAGCAGTTTAAGGCCAAAAGCAGAGATTTTTAAGAATCTTTGATTGCAAACCCAGGCTTCCACTCAATGACAACTTTTTATTTAGATATTTATAACTATAGATCACTTTTAAAGCAAAGATTTCATAAAGTGGAAAAACTTTCTTAATTATTGAACTTTGGGAAATTAAAAGAAAAGCTGAAGTAAAAAATGATTTAAAATGTAGATATCTACTTTTTGCAAAGGCACAACTATTAGAAATACAAGTGGAATGGGATTCATTATAATAAAAAAAAAAAAGTGGGATTCATTATAATAAAAAAAATAGAACGTGAAAATTAATAATTATTCAGACAGAGGTGCAAGATTAGTTATTCAAATTAATTTAAGATATCAAATATAGGTAATTCAGATTTATGATGAAACAAATTATTATTGTGATGAAGAAATTTTATATGGATTACAGAATGATTTTGATCAGAGAAAGCAATATTTTTAAATTGGCATAGGAGATTGATCAGAGAAAGCAATATTTTTAAATATTGTGAATAAATTTGATTAGTTACAAATGAGAAAGGAATCAAACTTGTGGTGTTCAAATAAAAAGAAAAGCTACATATTATGATTTACTTTTTTAGAAAAATGCTAAAGGAAAATAGACATAGAAGCATGGGAAAGAAGTTAAAGCAGAATTGGTTTATATTTTGACTAATAAAAAATATGTATTTCAAAATTGTAATATTTTTGTGAGATCTTAAAACGTGTTAATGTAGAAAGACAAAAATTATTAAGAAAAACAGTATTAACAGTTGACATTCCTAACCTTCAGAAACATTCCAAAGAATTTAAATGAGAGCTTATACATTGTTTTAAATGTTAACAGATTTTGAGAATGATTCAGATAGGTATTCAATACAAAAAATAACTTATACATTATTAAGAACTACATGAAATATAGCTGGTATAAAAAACAGTAATTTTAAAGTAAATATTCTATTGAGACAAGATAATGTATGAAGGAAAAAAGAAATATGAAAATTCTCTAAAATGATCCATAAAGATGAATTGAATATTTGGAGTTTTGTAACATAGTACAAAAAAAGTTAATATATATAATTATGAATTGGCAAGGAAAGCAATTGAATAGAATAAAAGTCTCAAAAGTGTAAAACAACACTTTCATATTGGCAGAATGTTTTTTCTGTAATAAGATGGAATTATCAGTAAAAAGATAGCTAACATCATAAAATGTGTGGAAGAGTGTTATAAAGAATCATATGGTAATAAAGAACAAGCAAACAAAGTATTCTCTAGAGTTATTACATTTTCTGATATGTCTGGCATTTTAAAAGAAAAGATGATACATGCAATTAAGTCTAGGAAAAAGCATCAGAAAATGATGCAATTATATGACTTATTATTATGTTTTGGATGTGTAGATTATGAAAAGACAGTTGATTTGATAAGCAATTCCATAGTGATTAAGGTATTGAGTCTTTAATATAAACACTTGAGATATTTTCATATTCTAAAAAAATATTTATCACAATGCAACAATAATGATGATGATACTAAAAAAATTAACACTGGGAAAGTTGTTCAACATAATGATTTCCTATCTCCAAAACTTTTTACAATAGTTTACAAAAACATCCATGATTACTTTTATTTTTTATATTGTATGTTCTTCTTTATTTAATAATTATGGAATAATTGCTTAAAAATTCAAATGATTTTTGGGAGCCAAAGTGAGATGAAGCACAAGAGTTTTAATTGGCAATCTAAGATTTTTGTATACCTCCCTAAATCTAGATGATTAATGTCAGTTTACCATTAGCAAAATTAAAGTTAAAAAAATTATTGCAAAATATTTTAGTTTCATGTCAAACATACAAATTGATGGTCTTTTCTTTTGGATTATACAAATTACTGAGCTACTTATTCACGTTTTGAGATAAATGGAAACATCATCATCATCATCATCATCATAATAATAATAATAATAATAATAATAATAATAATAATAATAAAGACAATAATAATAATAATAATAATAATAATAATAATAATAATAATAATAATAATAATAATAATAATAATAATAATAATAATAATAATAATAATAATAAAAAAAAAAAAAAGACAAATTTGCCAATTATATTAATAATTATTTATTAGGCTAGAAATTATTATATTATAATAAGCCCGGATATAAAAATTAAATTCAGTTATAGGACAATACATTTCTTTTTAAAAACTACTTTCTTGCATGTGATATCATGCAAAAATTCGGGCACAAAGAAATGTATGCTTTCATTTCATTTTTGGAGGACATCAAAAAGTACAGTCCACCATGGTGATTCTCATTATTTTGATTAGAATAAATGTGGTCATCATTATAAGGTAAATGTGTGTTTATTTTTTTATTTTTAAAATAAAATTTTGGGGGGAGTACAAAAATTGATTGATTAAGTTTGTCCAAAGATCCTGTGTGGGCGTTATTTGATGAGATTGCAAAGTTAGAATAATTATTGCCAGATGAATACATCATAGCAGATCTAATACCAAAGTATTCCTGTATGATATAAAACTGCATCCTTTTTATTTTACACATGCTAATATTCAATATATACATATATATTTGAAAATTCAGATTTAAAGACATTTCCCCCTGTGTCTTCATTTATTTGTATGATATGAGATATGTTAACTGAAGTTTCAATTATAATAGTAATAGCAATAATAATAGTGTTTTAATTGAATTTAGAATTTATGATGATAATAATAAAGTGTCAAAAGTTTTAAAAAAAATTACATCTCTTTGAAATGAATGACTTGGAATTTGAATCTGACTAGCTGAAGACTAAAAAATATAAACTGTTCTAACATTTTTGTGATTTTTATACAAAATAATAAATGGATTGTCTATGAGTTAACTACATTGAAAAATATCTTAGATTGCTTAAACATTAATAGCGACTTAAAAAGCGTCTAGTTTTACCTGGATTCCAACCTAAAGTTATGAGAAAGGTAGGAGAATTTATTATCCACTACCCACGTGTATCTTCTTGATATAAGAGAAACTAACCATTAAATCATGTGTGTCTTCTTAGAATGCGATTTGAAGTTTTTATCCTGTTTTGATTTTGAAAAAAGAGATTTTTATTTATATATTTAACAATCACTACTTTATACGAATATAAATTATCAATGTTACTTGGAGGCATTCAGTAATTTAAATAAGAACATATATCGATAATCAATAATATATACTAATCGGATGACTGATTATTTTAGAAATCTTGGAACAGTTTTATTTTCAAAAGCATTTTGTTGCAAAAATGCATTTAAACAATCAGTCTAAAACTTTAAAGAATTTTTAATATTGTACACTTTATTTAAACCTTATTATATCAAGTGGTATCTGAAGCTCTTTTTTTTTTTTTCGTAACATTAAGGTTAGACAAAGGTTAAGCTATATTAAAGCGAATAAAATTAAATTTGTTAAAGGAGAGGGTACTAAGAAAAACATAAAGTGCTAAAGCCCTGAGGTTTCGCACTCTGTCTCTCTTTGAAATCGGAATATTCTCGTGTATCCCGACAAAGAACAAAAGCAATCAAATTTCAATTGTTTTCAGTCTGCCCTTGACGCAAGATAGTGATGAGCAGTGTTTGCAGTATAGCTGTTCTCGCCAATCACGATTTCGCCACATGTGCAGAACTTCCTTATTGGATGGATTTTAGAGCTTTTGGCAGTAAAACTATTCGTTTTTAACAGCCGAATGATGATTTACTTCGCCAAAATTTAGACTTAATGGTGGTTTTAGGGCTTGACAATAAAAAACAAATGTTTGCATACAAGAAACAAAGAAAAGTAGTAAATATAAACTCATTATGGATTTGACACTTTTGCGACACTGAACTTAGATTTTCTACGCTGGCTTAGAAATCGGATAAACTGCCGTTATAAACAACAAAAAAGTCGTGTTTATTTATCGACTCATCTGCGATCTATTTATATGCTTTTAGTCTAGTTTTTTGTCTTAATTTGTTTTTGTGTTTTTTTTTAGTTTTTTTTCTCCCAATCCTTATATATACTGTGTATTGTAACATATAGGTTAGAATTAGATCAACGTTAAGCTATATTAAAGCGAATAAAATTTAATTTATTATTAAAGTAGAGTGTAGGAAAGAAAAATTTATTGAGAGCAGATTTATGAATTTTAGACCTGCTATAGTAAAAATTATTATCAAACAGTAAAAAAAAAGAAATGGTCAAAAAATGACAATTTGGTTTAATCTTTTTTTTAATTTTTATAGCTTGATCACAATTTTCACTTAATAAAATTTCTTACAAATAAGCATAGCCAATTTATTATAGAGCAATGTGTAAAGATCTCTCAAGCATTTTTTAAAAGAGAAACTAAAGAAGTCTGCTTACGAGGTCAATCAAAAGCTAGCTACTGGAGATTGTGGTTTCTCTTTTTTTATTTTCTGATTAATTAGATAATAATAATTGAATCTCTAGTTACGTTGGCTATTGATTAATTATTTTTAAGAATTATGCAATTTTGATATATACTTATTCTCAGTAAGGTTGCTGTGTAGTAGTGTGCATCCATCTGCCGTTAATCAACATCTGACTTAAAATCCAGAATCAATAACATTTGAAATTTGTTTAGTTATATTCAGTCAGATTTTTCCCCAGATAGTCAGCCCATAATTAACTCAAATGATTATTCAGTATTGATGGATAGCTAACTATTTTTAGATATAGGGCAAAATGAAAAACTAAACCATCACCATCAGACAATTAATAAGCCTGGCGAGTAATGTCTTCACTGATTTTTATAAATGACCGAGTTACTTTTTTCTTATAGTGAAATATATTAAGTTATTTTACTAGCTTTTATTATATCCTCACTAAGTACTCAGGTTGAACATTTGAAAGGTGTTAACTTAAACACGTATACTTAAGCTATATCATTCATACCAAAAAAGCCTGAAATAAAAAAAAAATCAGTCTAAATTTGTCAGTAAATTAAAATATTGTCATAAACAATGCATAATCTTTTTTAATACTAGATTAATTATCCGTGTAATCATATTTAAACTTAGCTGAATATCTGAGTGTTAAAACAAGAAAAAGTAATTCAACAAAACAAAGATTTATATAAACAAACAAACAAAAAAAAAATCACATTATTTTTCTTGAAATGAACTAGAGCAAATCATTGGGTTGCTCTCTCTCTCTTCATACACATTGACTATATATGTTGGTTTATCAGAGAAAGTTAAAAATGTCACTATTTTATTACATTATTAAAATAGCTGTCATTCATCATCATCATCACCAACCATAATCAATCCACTTCAGAATGAAATGCATTCCAAGTTCAATCCATCGTCTCCAATCTTTAGCTTCTCTTTTCCACATCACCTCTGCACACTTTCTTATTTCATTCATCCATCTCACATGTGGTCTCTTTCTGGGTCTTTTACAATCTCTTGCAATCTAGTTTAAGATTTCAATTGTTCATCTATTATCATCTCTTCTAGCAATTTTTCCACTGGCAGTATTCATTGCCTGCTTATAAATATTTTATTATATAGTATTCAATAATAGATAAACAAACAGGCATCAATTAAGATCAAAAAATTGTAAATGTCAAAAATATAAATGTATTGGTCTTTTATTTTTGTATTCATCAATGTAAATTTCTGATGTTTTTATCCATACAGTTTTTTATTTCAAACTTTTCTACAATGTATCATTAAATAATTCTAAATGTTTACTTCTCTTTCCATCAAATAAAGTAATTCTTATAAAAAAGGCCACATTTACATATTAAGCCTCATTTGCATATCAAACTACATCCATATATATAGGCATAGTTCTATTATCTAAACTTTAAACAGCACTATGATTCTGGCAGTAATCTGTTGAAAGCATGCTTATTGCATTAAAAAACTTTTGAACTATAATTTTATCTTTTTTGTAATACTTGATAATAACGAGCTTATAAGAATTTATCCTTAATTGAATCTGAACTTAACTAACATGTAATTGCCATCCTAAGCTAATGACCCAACCCTCCCATCCCCCCAAAGTAAAAAAAAATTAGAAAAGGTTAAATAAGATATTGTCAGTTTATCAAAATTCTACATAAGTAACATAAAATTTACTATTAAATGGCAATGAGAGAGGAGGAGATTTCAGATATACTGTCGCATTTCATCACAACAATTTCAGCAAATAAGTAATAAACTCAAACACTAGAAATAACAGAGTTGAACTGCTTGCTATTCATGACTTAATTCTTGAATACATCATTCTACTACTACACTAAACTCCATAGAGTAACAGTTACAATCAATTTACCCAATTGATTCTATTTTCTGTTTAAACCTAGTTAAAATTGATACAAGAATTTTAACTCTCAAATAGGATAAACTACATCTGCAAAGATGTTCCAGCTTTTTACTTTCAAATCTGCTCTCACCAGTTGCATAAACTACTCAAAGCAAATCTTTTTGCTCTCAAATATACCACTCTTACTATTAATTCTCTTAATACTAACTCTCTTACTACTAACTCTCTTAAGCTTATGTTGATCTTACAGCTTTCAAATGAAAAAATTAAAATTTTATATTTAAAGATTTAAAAAAATATTGGTAATGAGATGGCTCTTTCTTACATTCATTTTTTTAAAACAAAAAATGAAAAAAATATGTAAAAAAAAAAAAAAAGTCTCCCTAGCTATGTTAAACCAGTTAATCAATAATAACAAAGATAAAATTGATACCAGAGAATGTCCATATAAAATATTAAGTGCCAAATTTCTCTTAGACTACTTTCATTAATGTGAATTAAAACATTATACATATATATATATTGCCAAATGAAATTTGAAATAAATGTCAATATGTTGTGAAATGTCAATTGTACTTTTTATTTTATTTTAATAGTGAATATATTAACCCAGGAAACATTGGAATATGTTACTATGACAACACTAATATTGAAGCAAGAAACATTCATTATTAATTGTAATATAAAAATTGGGAATTGACTTTGTTCATTTTAAAAAATAAATGAATGTGTAAACAATAAAGTTTAAAGTTTTGATCAAGTTATTATTCATTCATTGTTATATTAATTTTGGTTACTGCATACACAATAGTAGATTACAAATAATACACATGAATATTTAATATTTTAAGCATGTCTGTTATTTTATTTGTAAAATATATTAAAAAGTTAGGTATAAAAATATATTTTCAGTGTAGTATAGTAAGAATATAGTCTAAATTGTTTAGTTTATATTGAAGTGAAAGAATATTATTTGAATCTTTAAAAATGTGAATGTTTGTTATATCTTATAATTATAAAATATTTATTTTTTATTTTATTATTATTGTGTAATAAGTTTTTATTTGTGGAACACTGGATAAATTTGACAGAAGAGTTAATGAAGAGCATTATCAAAGTTTTTCTGAAGTCTATCGAAAAGATCATAAATAGAGCTAAATGGTTTAAACTCTCTCTCTCTCTCTCTCTCTTACATCTTGCCTTCAATAGAAGCAAACCTAAGTTCATTCATATATATTTTTATTATTTTAAAAATATTTGATCTTTAACTATATAAGATGATGGAGTAAGAAAAGTAATATTCATACAAAAGGCTGGACAGACTTATCAAGAATTTTTAAAAAGTGATAATTTATTAAAAGGATGAAAAATTAAGAGCGTGCTAATAGCTCTAAACAAGCTTTTTTTTATTTATGATAAATGCTACTACAAGAGAAGGCATTCAAATCATTTTTATCTTGGATTGTCCCCATCCCCAGACCGGTTTCGACCTATGGGTCTCTTCAGTGAGGAGTTGGGACATATATGTCTCTTCAGTGAGGAGTTGGGACATATGTCCCAACTCCTCACTGAAGAGACCCATAGGTCAAAACTGGTCTGGGGATGGGGACAATCCAAGATAAAAATGATTTGAATGCCTTCTCTTGTAGTAGCATTTATCATAAATAAAAGGATGAAAAGTAATTAATTGCATTAAAAATCATCAGAATATTTCCTTACTAAAAAAATGGATATTGCTTATGTTTCAATAATGGAATATAAATTCTAACAACATAAGAATGTATACAGGGATTAATTTCATCTGCTGATATAGTTTTGTGAAATTGGTGAATTATTTCAATATGGGATATAAGTTGGTTTATTTTGCATTACATCATCATGGATAGAACTATCATTTGTTTACTTATGATGTCTTATAAAGTAAATACCTGCAAAATAAGATGATAGTTATATGGATGGAAACTATCACTTGTTCACTTCTAAGGTCTTATAAATTAAATACATAATAATGAAAGGTATTTTGAAAAATATCAAAATTAACAAAAATGTATTTCATGTTGGATGACTTTTCATGATATATCTACCTTCTCTGGAGTAATAGAACATCATCAAATTATAATTTAAGAAATAAACATTGGAACTAGTATTGCTTTGAAGTGTCATATTGGAAGTCATTTGCTAACATGTATCATTATTATTATTATTATTATTATCATTATTTATATATATATAACTATAGTATTCATTGATATAAATGGTATTATATTTTAAGTAAATAAATATCTATTTCATATGCATGGAATATAAGAGAGTTAAGTTTTTCTAAATTCAAATTTATATTTCATAGTCTAACAATTATAATTTTCATTCCAAAATATTTTCTTATTCATTGATCTTAAATTAATTCTGGATATATAACTTATAAATATTAAGAGCCTAAAAGAATTACATCATAGCAAGTACTTATTTTTATTTTATTCTATTGAAATAATGTGGATGAGTAAATAGACTCACATTTATTTATTTTTTATCTCAATGAACTATTTTTTTATAGAGATTAGGAATGTCATTGGCTTTTATATTTTGAAAAAATATATATATTACAACATGTTTTGTGTTACATGGAGATACATATTTCAGATTAAGCACTTTTGTAGGTGGTGTTCAATGTATAATCACCTATTTAAATAAAAATAAAATTTCAATAATGAATATATTGTATAATACATAACTGGATCATATACATATTCTAAATGTTTAAAGTTTAGCTGTGCTATGTATTTTTTAAATTTATATTCATTGCTAATAAATTTTGAATTATTTTAAAACAAGTAAACTTGCTTAGTTGTCATTCAATTTCACAATGTAAATTTATTGATTAATAGTATTTTGGTAAGATGCTATTCACATATTGACTTATACCATATAATTCATTATAAGTAGGTGTAAAACATCTTGTAAGTCAAACTACATGATTGGTAAGTGTGTATAATCACATATTTTCTTTATAGTGAGTTTAATATTTTATTATCTGGATCAAGTATAATTTTTTATATAGTAATAAATTAATCAAACTACTACTTCTGTTATTATAAAATATAAATCACAATGAAACAATACATCTATTATATAAAACAGAAATTTAAAATAATATTAAAAACACACTATTGCCAAGTGCATTCAACTCATTTGAATCCTTCTATTATCCTATTAAATGATAAACTCAAACATTCTATTATATCGATTGATATAATAGAATGTTTGAGTTTATTGCTTACTAGGGTAATAACATTTTTTACAGTCTTAATAAGGACTCAAATGAGTTGATAGTGTTAGGCAATAATGTGTTTTTTATATTATTTTTAAATTTCTCTGTTTTATACCATAAAATAATAAATCAATCGATTTAGTATTCTTTAATATTTAATAAGTACACCTGGGTCTCTTTTTATGTGGTAGATAGGTTTCACAGAAAACCCGCATTAAAAAAATTGCACAAAAATAGATTTAACTTGCATTAAAAAATGTGGGATACATTCCTTAATTTTCAGAAATCGCATAAAACCAAAGCAACAAGATAAAATTACATTAAAATTTGCATTAAAAAATAAGGGAATAAAATATGACTAATAAAAAATTTCAAATATTTGAAAAAAAATGATACAAGACAAACTTTTTTTACTTTTTTATTAACTATTTAATTTTACTCAAAACAATGTTTTTATGTGTAATTTATTTTACATTTTTTCATACATATTTTAATTATTATTGCTATTTGACAAGATGTGCGTTCATTTGTGAACAGGTAAGACATCAGATTCGTCATCAGAGGAAATACAGTTAGCTCCAACTTCAGTCTAGTGCTGTGTTAATGATTTTCTGTTGATGATGTTATTGATAATTAAACTTTGAGACAATGATTTTACTAGTTGTGAAGCTTGTGATATCCAGGCTGTTATGTCTAACTGTTAGAGAATGCACTTCCACAAGTGCAACTATATATATAACACACTTCCACGATTGTGTTAATAATGACTAATGGTTAAATTTTCTTTTATGCACATATATACATGGAGAAACTTTTAGACAGAAAAAAAGTTACATGTAAAAATATTTAAGAACTTTTAAAGATACATTCTTTTTAATTAGAAATTAAAAGTTCTTAAATATTTTTACTTATAACTTTTTTGTTTAAAAGTTTATCCATGTATATATGTGTATAAAATAAAAGATAAACATACACATAGATAACACAGACATACAACTATTTAGTTCTCATTGGAATTTAAGAACTCATTCATAACTTGTGTCATTAACAAAAAATGATTTTCCAATTGATTAGGAAGTTGAAGACTTTCTCGAATCATTTTTGCTGTGAAACTAACAGGTTCCACTTTTGTTTCATTATCTTTTTCTAAATCTTCTAAGGTATCTAAATTTATTGCCAAACCTTTTTCCATCAGGTATTTAAAGTATGCAAAATTTAATGCATGTATATAAAATGGAGAAATCCTGATTTTAAGTGAAATATGAACTTCTTTATCACTAAAAGAAAACCACATAAAAAGATATTAAGGAGAAACATGAATTGCATAACTTCAAAATCGCATTTAAAAATCTGCACAAAAAGAGACTCGGGTGTAATTAGAAGTTTATTATAATTATTCTATCAGATATATGTAACAATTACACCAATAGAGAAATTATATTTTAAGTGTTTTGATAATTTATAAATGTATAAATATAAGGTACTTGTGTATAATTCATCCGATGATGTATTACCCTGAAGGCATATCAGTCTAATCTTGCGATTTTTAAGATAACGTCTCCAAGTGATTTGCGGACACATGCAATCGCTAAAATGTGTCCGCAGATCACGTGAACATGGTACGTTAAAAAACGCAACATTAGACCGATATGCCTTCAGGGTAATACGTCATCGGTTGATCACGTGGTAAAAAACAAAAAAACATGGCAAAAATATACAAATTTAAAAAAAAATTAAACATAAAAAAAAGAAAAAAAATGTGACGCAGGTCATGTGATAAAAAAAAAAAAGGGGGCAAAAATCTGACGCAGGTCAGGAAAATAGTAAAAAAAATAAAAATAAAAATGTACATGCATGTGTCAAAATAATTTAGAAAAAACTATATTCTAATTTATAAAACCACCCTATATTATGCTCAATTATAAGGCTTGGCGTACACCTATACCTTGTATTATTCTCATAGCTGTAATTTTTATAATTGCTTATGAATTTACGAAAAATAATTTTCTGTATGATATAATTCAGAAATTAAAAATTGCCGATGAATTTACAAAAAATAATTTTCTGTATGATACAATTCAGAAATTAAAAATTAAATTAAAACGTAATTCAATTGTAGAAATATTAACAAAAATTTTTTGTAAATTTTAAATAAACAACTAAATTAAAAAGACGCGATTTAATGCAAATCTGGTATTAATGGTGTCATTTAATGCAAATCTGGTATTAATGGCATCGCACCCTGTAATTTTTATAATTGCCGATGAATTTACGAAAAATAATTTGAGAATTGTAGAAATATTAACAAAAAGTTTTTATAATTGACGATGAATTTACGAAAAATAATTTGAGAATTGTAGAAATATTAACAAAAAGATTTTGTAAATTTAAAATAAACAGATAAATAAAAAACAGTTTACCGGAATAAATTACGAAAAATAATTTTCTGTATGATACAATTCAGAAATTAAAAATGAAATTAAAACATAATTCAATTGTAGACTGATAATACATCATCGGTTGAATTATCCAGGTCACATGCTAAAAAATATTCAAAAATGAAAAATATCTGACGCAGGTCAGGCAAATACTAAAAAAAAAATGTACATGCATGCGTCAAAATATTATTCTCAATTTTAAAATACAGCAGCGCGTAGTGCTGGAATTGGCGGGGGGGGGCCTCCAGATATCAGACATTGTATTACTCTCATAGCTGTATAATATAATTCAGAAATTAAAAATAAAATTAAAACGTAATTCAATGTAAGTTTGAGAATTGTAGAAATATTAACAAATATTTTTTGTAAATAAGTTTGAGAATTGTAGAAATATTAACAAAACTTTTTGTAAATTTTAAGTAAACACCTAAATAAAAATGACGCGATCTAATGCAAATCTGGTATTAATGGTGTCCAGAAAACGCCGCACTTTTACATGCATTTGGTAATTTTTAAAACGTACTGCATATTGCAAAATTGATTTAAAAAATTATTTCAAATTATTTACACATTAAAAACGTAATGTAGAAATATTAACAAAAAGTTTTTGTAAATTTAAAATAAACAGATAAATAAAAAACACTTTACCGGAGAATAAATTATTTACACATTAAACGTAATTCAATGTAAGTTTCAGAATTGTAGAAATATTAACAAAAACTTTTTGTAAATTTAAAATAAACAGATAAATAAAAAACACTTTACCGGAGAAGTTTGAGAATTGTAGAAATATTAACAAAAATTTTTTGTAAATTTAAAATAAACAGATAAATAAAACACTTTACCCGAATTAACAGCTCAAAAAAGTAACTGTGATGCCGTGGATAGCACAATCGCAATAGACAGAAAAATCAAAAAAATTCCCAAACCTCTCTACGAATTTTAAATCTCGTGGGTGAAAAAAAAAAAAAATTGACTCTCTGATGGATTAATCACGCCAGTCACTTGGTTACCATGACAACGTTGTCATGCAAAAAACGTCGATGTCTACCGGAAGGGAAATCGGTAAGTCAAAAACGTCATCGGTTGAATTATTCACAAGTACCAAATATAATAATTATTGAAGATAAATAAAGATAATTACAATCAGATATTTGCATATTTTTTAAAACTATTATTTGTTGAGTGAATATTATATTAAGTTAGTATTTAAACATAAAGATCATAATCTTATTAAATTATAGAATTGGAAGTAGTGAAGCTATATATATGCAGCATATATATGCTTCACACTATCTTATAAATAAATACTTTTAACTTGTAACTTTCAATTATAATTAAATAACTTTCATATTATGAGAATTTATTAAAAATGTATTAAAAACATTTTAATTCATTAAAAATTATTGAAGGCACATGTAGGTGTAATGGGAGTCAGAAAGAGAGCTGAGATTAAATAAATAATTAATGTTCCAATTGTTATTCTAAGGTACAATTAATTTAAAATTCAGCTAATTTAAATTCCTGAATATTTTAATCGGTAAAGGCAGATTAATTATAGAAATAAGTACATTTATAATTAGTATAGAAATCTTATTTAAATAAAAAACAGTAATTTCTTTGTATTTTATATTTACAAGAATGTTTTCAATATTTTACCTTGCAGTAAAATATGTTAATGTATGATTTATTACTGCCAGGAATGCAGTAAACAAAAGTGATTCAGAATTTGGGAAATTAATACTTAAATCACTACAGGATTGAATTGTAATGCAGCTGATCAAAATTGTTGTCAGCAAATTTTTTTTTTTAATTTAAAATGTATCTGGATGTCTTTTGTCTAAAGTTGTATAAATACCTCAGAAAAATGTAAAAGATTCTTATGCTTATTTTTATTCTCATGTGCTTCAGAGAAGATTCTTCAAGATTATTATTATTAAGATAATTATTTGGCTATTATAAACCTTGTATTATGTTAACCAGTGAGTAGACAATTTGTGTCTGCTCCCCCTTGCCATCTCTGGTAAGCATGAATTTAGAATTTCAATGGAGTTGGGTGAAGTGCTGCCCATCTGAACTATGCTGGTGATTGTACCCATGCTTGTTGCTGCCATTACAAATAAATTCAGCCTGCTGACCTACTGTGCTGTCCTTCCAGAAATAAGCAACCATCTAATCAATTATGTGATCTTCAACCAAATGCAGTTCAAAGAACTACCCTGTCTTCACTCAACTCTAGAATTATGTGGATTACCCCATGAAAGCCATGGATCACCATTACATCTCATGCTGCTCTTCATATTTTACTGTATTTTCAAATCCTTTGTGATGGTAATAAAAAGCAGAAGCATTTGAACTCTATACATGAGAATCTGCACCCCTTATACTGGTAATAACAATTCATTGATATTTGATGTTTCTTTTAATTCTTTTACATCTATTAGGCCTTAGTTTGGCCAGTAAAGTAATATATGACTGCTGGTTAAACTTATAATATGGTCACAAACACTTGCCTTCATTGATCTTTTAATTTCAGGCTTTTGTGGGCAAGAGTTATTTATTACTCTTCATTCTAATTAATTTTGCATTGCTGGGTTATTTATATATTTTTTATTATTAATTCATATATTATGTTCTTCAAACAGATATTCATTCCTGTTTGGGGGAAATGGATTCTCTGGATATTCCTAGATATGATCATGCTAAAGGTGGGAACATCTCTCATAATTTCATACCCAGAGGATCTCTATCATTATCCATAGTATTATCAATGCAGATATTCATTCCTGTATGATAGTAATAGTTTTGTTACTAGTTATAGGAGCAGACATTCCTTCCTTTTCTGTATGACCCTACAATCTGATGGAATTCTTGGATAGGATTTCACCAATGTCTCCTATGTTGATAACCTGGCATCATGATTCACATTTTCTTTATATATTTTAATGCCCGATAGTAAAGCGGTGATTATCTATTCATGCTTGTAAATTTTATATAGTTGAGTACATACTCCCATCTTAATCTTCTTGATCATTCATTATCTTTTCATTAAACTATTATCAAATATTGAACCTAGAGATTATTAATACATATAATGCCTATAGTCACTCTATTGATGTAAGTTAGCGGTAGTTAATCTACTTAGTTGCTAACAAATTTCATTTTAACTTGTAAGAAACACAAAAGACCTTGTGTTTAAATGTAGACATATAAATTTTATTTCATTTTATCTTTCTTTTATTATTGTTACTGAGCCAATAATTTCATTCGGCTCATGTCATGTTCTCTGTGTGTATGTAAATATATGTATATACACATATTCATTAGATAGAAAATAGAAATAAAAGCTGTGTGTATAGAAAGTTTTTTTTTTTTTTGGTATTATTTATTAGTTTTTTTATTGGGATTTTTTTTTTAAAAAAAAGCAAAATGGTAGATTAGTTATTTTTTTAATTGGATTGAGAGATTAAATCGAAGGTGACAGAAAAAAATTTAAAAGTTTTTAGAAACAATTTTGTAATTAATTATTTTAATTTTCTAATCTGAAGGGAGGGGAGAGAGAAAAAGAATTGTAATTTAATCTATTGTCATGACTTCTGGTTAGCAAGGTGTTAAAAACAAAAAATGAAAGGAATGCAGTCACTGGCTGGGAACATGATCAAAGAAAAGGACAATGAAGAAAAGGACTATAAATAGAGAGAAAAACCTATTGTGATTATTATTATTTGATTTTTTTTTAGGAATAAAAAAAAGAACTATTATATAAAAAAGTGAAATAAAAGTGATTGATGCTAAAACAAAATAGAATTAATCTCCAACAGGGGCACTGACCTATTCCTAGATCTTCATCGAACCATGAAACCATCTCAAGGAACATCAAAACACATAGGAGAAAGCGGAGCTAACCATGGAACAAAATTAGTTGCTGAAATTCAACTTCCAAGAGGTACGAAGAAACACTTTTGGATGGGCACTGATTGATCAGGGTAGTGGAAACTTTATGTTTTTTGATTGAACTATAGACATTATCGAACTTTAAACATTTATTTAGGATTGCATTTAACCATTAATGAAGTACGAGTTACGACACTAGAAGGGGATTTTATTTTAATATTAATAATGTTTATATCTACATTAATTAATTTGTTTAATTAAAATATGTAAATTATTTGTATGTTTTAATTTTTCATTATGAATGGTTTAGCTAAATTTTGACTAAATTTTCAGAGCTATTGGGTGAGGTCAAGAAAAGCTAATACTCCAATAAATGAATCCATGAGAACGTTATCAGAATAGAATTAAAAATAATTTAGAAAGCAAATGAAAAGTATTAAGGGTTGAGAAAATATTGAAAGAGAGGGTAGGGGTCTTGTGTTATAACTTACTCCTAATTGTAAGCTGCTTAGTCCTAATACCGGTCCAGATTTGGATCAGTTTGGATGCTTATTAAGTAAAAGAGCATGTTCTTTCAAGAATGAAATATATATTGCTCTTCAGCTTTGTTTGTTTTTTCCCCCTTTAATTAAAAAAAAGAGAAAAGAAGAAAGAGAAAGATTATCTTAGTTAAGTAAAGATTCCAGAAAATGAAGGAAGGTATAGAGGGTTTATTAGGGATTTGTTTTGTTAATGGTTCTGAATAAACAAAAAAAAATGAAACTATAATAAAGCGTATCATGGGTTAAGGGTTATAAAAGTGTATTTGTTTTTTTGCATTTATTCTTTAAACAATAAAACCTCTTATTGTATTAAATCTATCCATGTTGAAGTGGGATTGTTGAGAGAAGTTTGGGTTAATCTGTTATACATATACAAATTATTGCCCACGAATATGGGATTTTTCTAATTTTGCAGTTCTAGGTTATTTTCTTAGTGGCACCCTCATATGATAACGATTCCAGATTTTATTAAATTTTTTAATTCTCAGTGTACGATCATTCAGGTATAAAAAAGTAGTTGCACAGAGTGGCCACACAGAAAAAAAGGTAGAAAATGGCATACCCAACATGTTGGGGCTTGTGAGAAAAATAAACAACCCGAGATAAGAGTTGTAAGATAGGTGAGGTGGGTTTTAGATGAGATCAGAGAGTTGGTGTTTTGCTTGGGGGAGAATTTAGAATTAAGAGTAGAATAAAAGAAGACAAAAATAAAAATGAGCAAGGACAAAAGTGCAGCAGAAAGCCTGGTGGTAACATTCAAGAACCCTGAGCGGTGTCAGTTGGAAGAGATACTGGGATCTATCAATGTCCTAAAAAAAATAGTTTTGGAAGACCGGAAAGAAATAAAAGAGATTAAAGGTATGATAGAAGAAGACTGGAAAGAGATAAAAGAGATTAAAAAAATGATCAAAGACATGAGAAAAAGCGATAAATGATTTAAAAGAGAATAAAGAAAATAGATCAGATATAGAAGGAGGCGAAGGGGATTTAAGTAAAACAGACATTGAAGCTGATAAGGATCATGAGAAAAAAAGGAAGGGGAAGGACAACTTTTAGAATAAATAAAAGTAAACACATGAAAGAAGTGGACAATGATAGATACGGAGGAAAGGAAACTGAACAAACCTGAGGAAAATAGCCTCAATAGAATGGTGTTATCCAAGTTTATTAAATTAAAGAGGTTTAAAGGAGACAGGGAAGAAAGCCCATTTGATTATTTGAATAGATTATTTGCTGTTTTGATGGAATTAAGGTATAACCTATTAAACAAAAGGTATTTATAAGATGGCTGTATGTTAGTATATTTTTTTGGCTGTTGCAAAACTATTTGATACCAGAAATAAATAATCAATGGTGAAAACATAGTATTATAGAAAATAGTATAGGATGTAGTAAAAAGAGAAAATAATTTTTTAAATATTTGTATTCATATGTCCTTATATTATTTATAGTGTTAAGTAGTATTAAAGATAGGAATAAAGTCACTCAAAGATGTGACTTATGCAGATGTTTGCTAGTAGTGCAACTATGATAAATGATATAATGATATATAGCTATTAGGTATTAGCTAGTCATATTTAGTCTTAAATAATTTTTAGTAGGAGTATTGAATAGTTTTGCTTTATGAATAAAACTTTTGGAGTATAAGTTTATCTTCAAAGTTGAATAGTGGATGTAACCTTAAAAGCAATACTATATTGGAAAAACAAATTGGAAATGTGTTATGTAAAGGAAACTTTCTTAAAGTTTTGTGGTATCATGGTAAAATATAAGAAATTTTAAGGATAAGATGTTATATTGTGTGGCTATAATAAATCTAAGGTTATGTTACTGATAAGAAATTACCAAAAGGGATAAAGGGTTAGTTTCAAATTTATAGTAACACTTTAGCAACTATAATTGGCAAGTTCTATAAAAAAAATGGAAAAATATAGATATAATTGTGTTTTATGATAAATTGTTAGTAAAACATTTGATAAATCTTTTTTTTTGTTAGTAATGATATTTTTAGCATGCTATTTATTAGAGATATATTATAAAGTAATAGAAATATATAAAGAAGGTGGGAATAAAAGAGTAAACAGATTTTATCTTGTTTTAGTGGGAATACTGATGGAGTATTCAGGATTCATGATGGTTAAATTGTTAAATATTATATAAAAAAGAGAAAAGAATAGATATTTGTATATGTTCAAGTGAAAATGATTCATTGTGTAGATTAGAAGTAATAGTTAAGTTATTATTAGTTTTAAAAAAAATTGTCAGTAGAGAGAAGATGTGCCAACTGAAATTTGAAATAAATTTCAATAAATGTGGTGGAATGCCAAATGTAATTTTTTTTATTTTAATACTGTATATATTAGCATGGTAAACATTGGAATATGTTGCTATGACAACAATAATATTGAAACAAGAAACATTCATTATTAATTATGATGACAACCTTGACACTAATAAGGGCTTTGAACGTTCCATCTTCAGATTTTCAATGAAATGGAAGACTGAAGAGTTGTGAGTTAAAATAGTTTGAAGCCTGTCCATTAAAGTATGAAGATTGGCTATCTTAATATAAAGCTGAGAACTGATTATATATATGTGTGAGGATAGTAATCTAGACCAACTGATGATTGCTGGTTTAGCATGAAAAACATATATTGGTGATTATTTATCTTTTCAACATGTGTGTGATCAGGTGGGTCAGCAATATGAGATGATACTGAGAGTAGTGGGTCATGTGAAAGTCTGAGTTTGAATCCCGCCTATATTACATATATAAATGCAGGTTTAAACCTGTACATTGTATTAATATAAAAATTGGAAATTGACTTTATTTTTTTAAAAAAGAATGTGTAAATAATAAAGTTTACAGTTTTGTTAAAGTTATTATTCTTTCATTGTTATATATAGGGTATATGAGCACAGACTTTCACATGACCCACCACTCTCCACTCTATCTCATAACACTGATACACTTGAACAAATATATGCCAAAATAATAAATAATCACAAATATAAGTATTTCATGCGAAACCAGCAATCATCAGTTGGTCCAGATTATCATCTCTACACATACATGCAATAAGTGCTCAGATATATATTAAGATAGCAAATCTTCATACTTTAATACCCAGGCTTCAATCCACTCCACACTCCAACTCTTTAACTATCCATCCAATTGAAAATCTGATGATGGAATGCTCAAAGGCCACCCTGAAGCCGAGATTCTCATCACACCCATGTTGACCTAAAGTCAATCTGACCCCTCATGTACAGGATGTAATCCATTTAATACATATACAAGGGGTGGGAAGACATCTCTACAATGTAATAACTGAAATACAGGCTTATTATATACCTGTATCAATATATGTAATATATGAATTTTGATTATTGCATTCACAATAGTAGATTACATAATATACATGAATATTTAATATCTTAAGCATATTTGTTATTTTATTTGTATAATAGTATATTGGAAAGATAGGTATAAAAATATATTTTCAGTGTAGTATGGTAAGAATATCATCTAAATTGTTTAGTTTAAGTTGAAGTGAAAAAATATTTGTATCTTTAAAAATGTGAATGTTTGTTATATCTAATAATTATGAAATATTTTATTTTTTTATCTTGTTATTATTGTTGTGTAATAAGTTTTTATTCGTGGAATTCTGGATAAATTTGACAGAAGGGTTAATGAAGAGGATCACCATAGTTTTTGTGACCTCAATTAAAAACAAATAGAACTAAATGGTTTAAACTTGCTCTCTTATGTCTTGCTTTCAATAGGAGTGAACTTAAGCTCATTCATATATGATGGGGCTAAGAAAAGTTGTATTTGTCCAGAAGACTAGACAGACTTGTTGAGAAGTAATAATTTATTGAGTAAAAAATCATCTGAATATTTTTTTGCTAAAAAAAATGGATATCACTTACATTTCAATAATGGGATATAAATGCTAACAACATAAAATGTATGCAGAGATTAATTTCATCTGCCAATATAGTTTTGTGAGATTAATGAATTATTTCAATATAGGATATAAAAAATTTATCTTGCAATACTAAATCATGTATAGAAACTATTGTTTCTAATGTCTTATAAAATAAATATCATCCATATGAAAAGATAACTTGGATATTTAAAAAAAATATCAGAATTAACAAAAATGTGCTTTGTGTTGGATAACTTTTCATGATATATCTACCTTTTCTGGAGTAATAGAACATTGTCAAATTATAATTCAAGAAATAGACATTGAAACTGTGGTATTACTTTGAAGTCAGATGTTGGAGGCTGATTTACCAGGTCATTTTCTAACATGTGTTATTATTATCATCATTTTTTGATATGTAATTATATACTATTTATTGATATAAATGGTATTATATTTTGAGTGAGGAAAGATTTATTTCATATGCATGAAATATAAGAGAGTTAAAATAAGAGTCATAGATCACATGACGCTATCTCTTAAGCTTGTAAGTTATAAACAATGAGGATTGCCAATTTCTCTACAAGCTTTATGGTAAATGCTTAGCCAGAGCCAGCACTTAAAATATTTCTGTCAGGAACTCTTCCCCAAACCCCTGTCCATGGTTTCATGCTTTGGCACTCCTCAGAGAGGTGTCAGGGTAGGTTCAGACACTAGATCTAAAATTACCAACCCAAAGCCAAGCACTTATCTAAAAGTCATCTACTGAGTGGAAAATCTGAAATTTTCAGACATCTACATGTCTTCAAACCCAGCTATCCAACTCAAATAGCTATATGGGGCTGACAGATCTTCAGCCATACCATATATTAGTAGTCTTAGCAATATAAAATTGCATAAGACTTATGGCAGAGACTATAAATAGTCAAAATAAGAGTCATAGATCACATGACCCTATCTCTTAAGCTTGTAAGTTATAAACAATGAGGATTGCCAATTCCTCTACAAGCTTTATGATAAATGCTTAGCCAGATCCAGCACTTAAAATATCTCTGTCAGGAACCCTTCCCCAAACCCTTGACCATGGTTTCATGCTTTGGCACACCTCGGAGAGGTGTCAGGATAGGTTCAGACACTAGATCTAAAAATACCAACCCAAAGCCAAGCGCTTATCTAAAAGTTATCTAATGAGTAGAAAATTTGAAATTTTCAGACATCTACATGTCTTCAAACCCAGCTATCAAACTCAAATAGCTATATGGGGCAGATAGATCTTCATCCATACCATATATTAGTAGTCTTAGCAATATAAAATTGCATAAGACTTATGGAAGAGACTATAAATAGTCACAATAAGAGTCATAGATAAGCTTGTAAGTTATAAACAATGAGGATTGCCAATTCCTCTACAAGCTTTATGATAAATGCTTAGCCAGAGCCAGCACTTAAAATATCTCTGTCAGGAACTTTTCCCCAAACCCGACCATGGTTTCATGCTTTGGCACTCCTCACAGTGGTGTTAAGGTAAGTTCAGACACTAGATCTAAAAATACCAACCCAAAGCCAAGCACTTATGTAAAAGTTATCTATTTGGGGAAGGGTTTCTGACAGAGATATTTTAAGTGGTGGCTCTGGCTAAGCATTTATCATAAAGCTTGTAGAGGAATTGGCAATCCTCATTGTTTATAACTTACAAGCTTAAGAGATAGGGTCATGTGATCGATGACTCTTATTTTGACTACAGTCTCTGCCATAAGTCTTATGCAATTTTATATTGCTAAGACTACTAATATATGGTATGGCTGAAGATCTATCAGCCCCATATAGATATTTGAGTTGGATAGCTGGGTTTGAAGACATGTAGATGTCTGAAAATTTCAGATTTTCCACTCAATAGATAACTTTTAGATAAGTACTTGGTTTTGGGTTGGTATTTTTAGATCTAGTGTCTGAACCTATCCTGACACCTCTATGAGGAGTGCCAAAGCATAAAACTATGGTTAGGGGTTTGGGGAAGGGTTCCTGATAAAGATATTTTAAGTGCTGGCTCTGGCTAAGATTTATCATAAATCTTGTAGAGGAATTGGCAATTCTCATTGTTTATAAGAGAGTTAAGTTTTTCTAAATTCAAATTCATATTTCATAGTTTAAAAATTATAATGTTCATTTCAAAATACTATTTTCTTAGTCATTGATTATAAATTAATTCTGGATATATAACATCAATATTAAGAGCCTAAAAAAACTACATTGTAGCAAGTACTTATTTTATCGAAATAATGTGAACAAATATGTAGACTCATATTTATTATATTTTTTTTCAATTAACTATTTTTTATAAAGTGTTAGGAATGTCATTGACTCTCTTATATTTTGAAAAAGTATATATATTACAACATGCTTTGTGTTACATAGAGATACATATTTCAGATTAAGCATTTTTATAGGTGATGTCCAATGTATAATCACCTACTTAATTAAAAATTAATTTCAATAGTGAACATATTGTATAATACATAATTGGATTATACATATATTCTAAATATGATTTAGCTACCATATATTTATTTTTTAATTTATATTCATTGTTAATAAATTTTGAATTAATTTAAAACAAGTAAACTTGCTTAGTTGTGATTTAATTTTACAAAGTAAACTTATTGGTTAATAATATTTTGACAAGTTGCTTGCTATTCATATATTGACTTATAACACATAATTTATTATAAGTAGGTGTAGAACAACTATTCACACATAATTGGTAAGTGTGTACAATCATATATCATTTTCTTTGCAGTGAATTTAATATTTTATTATCTGGACCAGGTATAGATTTTTATATAGTAATAAATTAATTGATTTGGTATTCATTAATATTTAATAAGCAAATAAAGTTTATGATAATTATTCTGTTAGTTATATCTAACAGTTATATTAAGACAGAAATTATATTTGAAGTAATTGATAATTTATAAAGGTGCAAATTTAATAATTATTGAAGATAAATAAAG
The DNA here is from genome assembly GCA_028023455.1 of Epiperipatus broadwayi. Classification (NCBI taxonomy): domain Eukaryota; kingdom Metazoa; phylum Onychophora; class Udeonychophora; order Euonychophora; family Peripatidae; genus Epiperipatus; species Epiperipatus broadwayi. The sequence goes on along the minus strand of JAQFVV010006595.1, from coordinate 182,376 downwards.
GTAATTACAATCAGATATTTGCATATTCTTTTAAACTATTATTTGTTGAGTGAATATAATATTAAGTTAGTATTTAATCATAAAGATTGTAATCTTATTAAATTATAAAATTGGAAATAATATATATTAAAATTAATATTTGAAATCTATTAAATAGAGTGATTTATTTAATCATATTTAAAGTTCATTGGTGTAGATCATACATTTAGTAAATACCAGGCTTTAATATTGATGTTTGATCACAATAAAACATTAATAATTTTGTATGTATTTTGATAATTATAGTCTAAAGTTCAATAACTTAGTGTTACTATATTGAAAAATAATTTGTTTGTAATTTGCTAATTGAATTTGAATAAGCATCAAATAGGAATCTATTTATTATATATCATTATGATGAGATATTGTAAATTTCAAGGTTATTTAATAGAATGATTTGATGTTATAGTATTATAAGTTGTGAAAGTGGAAAGATATGCTATATCAATTGATTTTGTATTATATTATAGTTTAATATTAAAGTATTTTGCTTTATTTATAATTTAATGTTATGAATTGATAAGATTCTAGAAGAGAAAGTTTTATATGCATGTTTAAAATAGATTAACATGCATAAATTTATAGATAATAAAGCCTTTGTATTATTATTAAGTATTTGATCTTATCGTAATTGATTTATTTAATAAGAGTATTGATATTAATGGGACAGCTTTGTAAGTTAGTATTATTTTTATTTAATTTAATTATAATTAGAGAACAATTAGTGATATATACTTTATTTAGATATCATTGGTATTTTAAGTTTGTAGATTATGTTGAATTCTTTGTTCCTTAACTTTAAAACTCTCATTTTGTTATAAATGGCTTCTAAATTCATAGGGCATATTAAAATTATTATTTTTATTCATTCATGAATCACTTTGTTTAAATACAAATAATGTTTAACTTTTAGTATAAGTTTGTGCTCATGAGAAATATTAAAGTTTATCTGTCTCATTCTTTGTCATTAATTTCACTCTATTACAAGTAGTTTATCTATAGGTACAGATTGTTATTTATAAGATAATAATATTTAGTTTTTATTGCTTTATCTTTAATCTGTTGTAAATAATGCTCATATTTTTAGAATAACTTGAAATTATGATTTTACTTATTTCCAATCCATTACAAATGTTGTTCAAATCTATGGGGTTATAGCAAAGGTTATTATCATCGACTTAGTTCATTATAAATGGTGTCCAAACATGTGGTTTAATAAAAGATTGAATTAAGTTTTAGATTGTTATTTACTGTTTGATTTTCACATTGGTTTAGTTTAATTATATTCATTATGTTATAAATGATGCTATAATTCACAGGCATTATCAAATTGGGATTGTTTTTTCTTCATTCATGTTTTATTCAGTTATAAATGGCAATCAATAATTAGATTACAACAATCATTAAACTACCATCATATTTCATTCCATCACAAATAGCATTCAACTTTCAGACATATATTTTATTCTGATACAAATGACACCCAAATCTGTGGGGTTATTAAATAATAGCTTGGCATTATATTTTATTCTGTTACAAATTGTGTCACAATTCATGGGACATTATTAAACCAGGACCATTTTTTCATGGCCGACATTTTATTCTGTTACAATATATATATATATATAAAAAGGTAGAAATTTTACTGGTCAATTGCTAGTTTTTTTTTTTACCAGTTATCTTTGTTGCAGATGTATCAGTTATTTTTCTATGCTATTGTTCAAATCTGAATCATGTCCAAAATCTGATAATATTTGAAAATGATTTGCAAGTTGTAATTTAAATTTGTTGTAATGTTTTTGAAGATTAGGAATATCAACTGTGAATACTGTTTTTCTTAATAATTTTTTTCTCTCTAGTTTTGCATTAACATGTATTTTACATCTCACTAATCAATGATCATTTCTTGTATTGAATTTATTGCAAATTTGAAATACTTATTTTATATTAGTCAAAATATAATAAATAATTCATAATATAAAGTTGTTTTTTCTGCAAACTTCACAAGTCAATGGTTCTCTCATTTCTATCACCCTAACCAGATTTACTTACAACACTTTGATCTTTCAATTGTTTATTAATTCTAGCATTAAAGTCTCTCATGACAATTTTAAAATATTGTTTAGTCTAATCAAAAGTGTTTGTACATCACATAAAAATGGTCTATTCCACTCTATGACATTTCATTGGGGCATAAACCTCAGTCATCTGCATTTGATATCTGTTATTAAGTTGAATAACTAATCTTGCCATTCTGTCTGATAAATCATCAATTTCTCTCTATAATGTTGTTCTTTGACTTTTTATTTATAATGAATCATACTCCACCTTCCAATGTTTGTTTCTTTAATAATAAGATTAGATTAGCATTATCACAAGTTATTACATATCAATACTTAGATTAATTAGTAATATTAATTTAATGAATAGATGAGAATTTTTATTCTGAATTATCATTATGATTAAAAGCAATTTTTTTAGAAAAATGTCTTACAATTACCCACATTTTCATCTTATAATAATTGTTTAATCCATGATGATTTAAGAATTAAGACAATAATTCTGTTTCTAAACAATGCTAAATGGTATCTGTTGTATAAGATTCTATGGAATACACCCCTGAATTAGAATTTTATACAAGTATCTAGTATTATTTCTTTATTTATACTTATGATTTAAAAATATTTGCTACTTTTTATTATTATACTCTGATGTCAAAAGCAATATTATTTTTCCATGTTTGACATAATGGAAATATGTATTTTCTTGATAATTTAAATGTCAAAATTTTGGTAGTAGCTCCTGATTAACAACCATTCATAAATAAGTAAGTATGTCCAATCTAGTCCCATATGAAAAAATTCAAAATAAAAATATAAAGTTAATAAAGTGTTTAAAATGACTTATTATGATCATGCACACTGATTCCAAAATTAGAATATGGTCACACATATCGCATTCTTTAGGTTGTTGATTTGATGGATTTTTTAAAACTTATGTGACAAGTTTTAATTTTTGAAAGATTTCAATACATTGTCCAATTGTATCTCCTCATTTTTTTTATCCTCAGTTTATTATCTCAATAATAACTATCAATATTACATTTTTAGAGTGTTTTTTAAATTATCTTTACAATATAAGCGCATGCTGCTTTTCCTATAAAACATTACATTAGTTCACTAATAAAATATTTTTTAGAAAGATTTTTAATTTTCTTCACTTTTCATGCCTAATTCAGTGAAAATGCATCCTTATGGATAATAGTAGAATCAATCAAAATATATTTAGAAAATTGAAGAATATGACAATCTGTCTTCTGATCATATTTTTAGAAGTGTACATAGTATTCATAAATAAGACTGTTCCATTCCATGATTTTTATATTTGATGGATGGGATATTTAGACACACTTGCTAATGATAAATTTGACAAAAAAATTATCCCATTTATATCTCATTTATTTGAAGAAATTATATCATCATGATGAAATAGCATATTTTAAATTGTTAAATGCAGTAGTAAATTTGTTAAATGACTTTGATTTTAGATAGTTCTCCCTTTGCATAACAATTGTTGCATGAGCACTTTCAAATTTAAAAACTATAAAAAAAAACTCCATTTACCTAAAACATTCTAGATAAACTTTATATGGAAGAGATCCAAGAACTAGAAAATGTCATTATAAAGTTACCCACCTAATTGATGAATAATAGGAAAGGGCTGTCATTTGATTAACCGATCAGTTTTAATCAATGACCCAATAAATATATTAAGACTGCTTTAACAATGCTTAATGGTAACCGATTTGTTTACTGTAAAGAATTTATGATATATTTCATGTAATTTTCAGTCTTACGTATTCTATGAAAACCTGCTTTTAAGTAATTTTTATCAATGCAATCCCTATATTGGATTGGCTAACCTCATGATCTATAAGTAAAGTGTATGGTTTTCATATATGATTCATAATGATTAATTTTTCGATATTTAAAATGTTAAATTAATTCACACAGAAACATTGGAAATGCTCTTCACTTGATAAGATAAAACTCTATATACTAAATGGCCAAATATGGTTTTAATCATTGTCCACATGTTCATAAATTAAACAAACTTATATGTGTTTGAATTGACTAACACCATCATATATGTGATATACATGATCAGATTAATGTAAATGGGCCACTACTATGATTTCTGGAATGGGAAGTTATATGTCTTCAATTTCTGGTGATAACTAATGTCTTAATGTAATTGATATGAAATTAATTGTTTTTTGTTTATATATACAAACGTAACCTCTGATTTTGTTGATTGGTCTCCTTTGAGATTGATATGTGAATGTCCTTCTTTTTGTAAATAATTCTTATGGTTTGTGAATAAAATTTCCTTTTGAAAGATTAAAAAAAAATCTGTAAAGAGACGTTGATAAAGTGAGTATCGTAGAATATAGACATTGAGTTATAATGATTATGAATAAAATGCAGAATTCTTGATAATTAAAAATGAATGATGATGATGATCATTGGAAGGCTATTTCTCTCACAAACTGTAAAAGTAACAAATACTGGAATATGTAATTCTACTTACTGTAATTAGATTGCTTAATAATGGTAGAAATCGTGTGTGCCAAATTTAAGAAAGCAATTGAATATAAGCATTTATACATTGAGATATGACATTGTCTTAATAAAAAAATGATTGAACATCAAATATTACATAAGGGAATTTTAGAAATAAGTTATCAGGAATATCGATCTAAGTAAATATTTGTTGATCATATAAAACTTTGTACTTCTAATAAATTTAAATTATAAAAATATGGCAACAGGAAAAAGATGATAAAAAAGAAGTATTTAAAGAGCGATATATTGTATATATATTTATAAGTGACTTGAACTCAGACTTTCAAGCTCCCTACATCTATTCAATCTATTTTATACAACTTATACACATGACCACACACATCTTTATATAAACTGAGCACTGATTGTATATGCGTGTGGGAGATTGTGATCTCGACCAATTGATTAGTGCTAGTTTCAGTACAAAATGCATGTGTTGAAGATCATTTATCTTTTTCACATATGTGTGGTTATGTGGATTGGATAGATGTAGGGAGCTTGAAAGTCTGAGTTCAAGTCACTTATAATTACTTTAGTATAGATAATATACACATATTTAAATATTATATATATTATAACCTTTAGTTTTGGCAGAAGCTAAATGTTTAATTAAATTTTTGTGCCAAGATGTCTAATATATATATATTGTAACGATACGGAGAAAGCACTTAACGTAAACTGCACTACAGGGCGCCATCTAGGCATTTGAACCTAGAAAAATTTATAAAGTAGGCAGATACGTAAGTCAAAAAAAAAAAATTTTTTTTTTTTTTTATATTTTGCATCCGATCGTTAGCCCATGTCACTAGCTCAGTGGAATAGCAGAGATTAAATAATATAATATCTTATCTAATTATATTTCAATATTAAAAAAATAAATAAAATAAGCCACTGCCAGTAATTAACATACAAACATTTATTTATGCACATATATATAAGATTTAAAATTATTTTAGTATTAGTTTACATTTTAACATTTAACATTATTTTTAACTTTGATTTTTGACTTTAATTTACATTTAATTACTATTATATTCTAATTTTACATTTTAATTAAGTTCGCACAGATAAATTTAGGAAAGCTTGTTTATAATGTTGAATATAGATCGGTTACATAGATTTCACGGTCAAAAACATTTCAAAGTAAACATAAACGATCAAAATACAAAATTATTGATTACTGACAATTGCGGAGGGAAATTTATACGTAACCCAATAGTATTCACCATAAGATACTTGCATTGTCACCAATAACTTAAAAGACATCCGAATAAATACATTTTAGATACTCACCGTAAGGTATCATTATTTATCGAATGTCTATATATATTTTGATCAAATATGAAAACCCAAAACATACTTAACCGATAACCAATCCATGCAAGCGTCTATAAACAACTTAAATTTAATGCATTTTTATTTAGGGTCAAGTATGAATAGACCACATAGATTTGCATTTGAAAATAAAATATTCTATCCCTATTTAACCTTAGGCTAAAATTCGCAGTCAAACTGGCATCAATCCATCTGATACATCGATGTATTCAATGTAATACGGAATACGGCAGCACCAAAAAGATTAAGAGAAGATATTGACTCTCATTAGATAGGAATATTACTTCTATCCAACGAGAAGAACAATAAAAAAAAAAACTCCATAGAAAGGAACTGCGCTCTGCGTCTTATAATTCCTTCCATAGGCAAAACGGGAGAGTGCGGCGTATGAAGCGATTCTGCCAGTAGCGAATCTCCGATTACATCTACTAACTACATCAATATATCGAATCCATTGACCCAATCTAACAACGACACAAATAACCTAAGATTACCCTCCCCTAATATAACTTTACAAATCTATACAGCCATTCACGCCCGACTTAAGTTTAACATTTATATAATTAATTTAACGAAAAACAAAAAAAATCATGATAAAAACTTAAAGAATAAAAAAATAAATAAATGGAAATGATTTTACATAAATAAGAAAAAAAATACATCAAATAACACTATTAATAAAGAATTTAGTTTGGTCAGATAGGATTCTATTGCATTATTTACTAAAAAGTTTTAAAATTTAGAGTTCTTATTGTTTCAAGTGAATATAAAGTTCTTACGATTTTTAAAACGTCCAACTTTATCCGTTGCTTGCCATGAACGTAAATTCCCACGCCGTCCTAAGATTGATATTCTGTTGGCCGATTTATTTATCCATCCGGAGGTTTTTGTTTTAACTGGTCCTCAATGTAGAAAAACGATAGTTCATTTCTCTTTCTTTCTTTAACAGCTGACAGAATTGACAGTGCGTCTGTCAATTCCATCACCTCCAACTCCGTAGTACTACATATAGTCACATCGTAATAATCAATAATCAATCACTAATAATTTTCAACCTTGTCCTTTTATATTCATTTGAAGGATTGCATTTACATTACGTCATCGATGCGATGATCCTTTTCATTGAGGTCCGATTTCCCAATGGATTTCTTTCATTGGCTATTTGTTTCTATTGTTTTCCTATCTGACCCATGTTTTTACATTTAAATGCCCAAGGCTGGTTTACATTTGACTAATTAAATTTATCATTTCCATTTCTGATTAATTAACCTGTTTTCCAAATCAAAGATATATTTAAAGATAAATTTAAAGATATAATTTTATCTCCAAATCTTTTTAAGTTTTTGTTTTTAAAATACCTTTTCTATTTTTAATACAGTTTTATTTTAATAATTTTTTATATCTGTGCGATTTAATATATACGAGTTTAAGATGATATTTAATTTCAATTTTTAATTCTAAAAGAAAATTTTTAAATGCGAACTTTTTAATTTACTTTCATGTTTAATAAATAAAATAAAAAAACAATGTAACGAATGTCTGTGTTCGTTATAATATATATATATAGCTTAATTTTGCTTTAAATAAATTATTTTGAATACTTTATACTGCTGTAATTGTTATATTTTAGAGTAGATATTAGTGCGAATTTAACATTGATTTAGTGTATTGTTTATGAGAGTTGTTTATTATTAGTTACAGCAATCTGATGAAATAGCAATTAACCATTAAACATCATATGATCATCATTTCTTGACAATTAACCATTTCTTATGAACTCTGTTGCAATTGATGTTTAAAATACTACTTCTCAAGGTTATTCATAGAATTTTTTTTAAGTATAAAATTTTGAATATGTTTTTCATTCAAGATGGAAAATGTCATCAGTAGTTGAAAAGTTAGTGGATCTTCAAAATGAATTTAGCTTTTAGCCATTGATTGCTCACACATAAATAGTTTAAATAAAATACAACTATTTAATAAGGTGATTAAGTCAAAGCAACAGTAGTTAGTAGCCATTTTCAGACATTTAAATATATATATAAGTTTTGATTTACATAGGCTATTGTTATGGCACTTTTAAAATATATATCGTCAGCTTCACATTCTTGCAGAATATTGTTTAATCCATAGATGAACATACACGCCTGAGTACTTGTTTTAGAATTTTAATTTTAGATGCACGTTTAAAATAAATCTGTTCATGAACGAGTAAAATGTCTACATTAAATTCCTAAATACAAATACAATTATAGAATCATGATATCAGTAACTTTTAATAAGTAATTGTTAAGATATGATTTTTGTGTACAGGTTAGTTTTATATCAGGCTCACATACTTTGCTGACAATAAAAATCCTTTGTATGAATAGCATTTGTAGATGACAACAAAATTCTTTAAACAGTTGCTTAACCTCTTCACAAATTATTGACTCAGTGATAGTATTACCTACCATTTGCTGTTAATTAGTGCACATTAGCAAGAAGAGTTTTCATTGGATTTGTAATGTTACAATGCAAACATTCAAGCTAAAATCTTTTTCATTATCTGTGCACTTTTTAGTTTGTCACTTTTTAAATCATGAAGAATGTTGTTTTAAATATATATAGTGTTCAGAATTTAAATCACTGTTTTGCAGCCTTTTTTAAAAATTTTCACTACTGTTATTTTTCTGAATTGTGATTAAAATTAATGTTTATGCATACACAGAATAAATTTTAAAAAATTAGTAAAGTTGAACAAATTGCAGAAGAAAAATTAAAAATAAATAAGCTTATAACATATTCTAATAGTGTTTGATACTTTATTCAAAGCTGAAATGATGTGGAAAAGTTATGGTTACTGTTTCAGTCATCAAGTAGTTCTTGTTTTGACATTTTTTATTTCAACCAATAGTTTTCATTAGTTTAACATTTCCATATGTAGCACTTAATTTTCCACATTTTCTAAACTTTTCTTTTGAAATTGTTTTTAAAGTCATTATTAATCAACTTTAACTTTCTAGTTTTATGACTCGTAACTAAAATTATTACAGTATATGTATCTAGAAGAATAATTTGAAATAAAAATACCTACAATGCTTTGTTAATATTGGTAGAAAGAGACAAATGAATTAAATCCATAACTAAATTTTAGATTTCAATCATTTTACTGAATTTTCATTTTCATGCTAACATTAATCAACTTTAATTTTTTTTAATGGATTATGACTAAAATTATTACAATACACATATCTAGGAAAATACTTCTGAAATAAAATATTTATTTTTGCCATTAGTTTTTTAATTTTTTCATTAACATTAATTTTCTTTCAAATTATACTTTTATGAAATATGGCAGAAATTATTATGCATCTAGAAGAATAATTTTGGATAAAAATAAAGACCATATATTTTTACTGGTAAAGATAAGGAATGGTAGTGACCTAAATTGACAATCAATTTTTATGTGAAAACATCTTCATTCTAGTGTTTATTATAGTTTTTTGCATTTTTTATACAGTTTGTTCTACTAATTATTTGCTCTAGAAATCTTTATTATGGTAGACCTCATTGTATATTAAGTTTCCATAACCAAAATGATACTTTAAAGAAAGTTCATAATAGGGAAGAGATAAAAAGTGTATTGCTGAATTATTTTTATCCAGAAAAATTGTTAATATGAAATGGCTTGGGGATTAGAGTACAAGATTAATGATGTTCATGTAGACAGTTTATGTACTTATATGATAGATACAGAGATACTATCTGCTGTTGATTATATTAAATTTAATTAATATTTAATCTCAGGCCAAGCATTATAATAAATGAGTTTATTATTAAAAATGTTTTAAGTCACTACAAATAATTTTGTGAAGGAAAAAATATGCTGTCCTTAAATCAATAACTACATTTTAATGAAATGAAGCTCATAAGAGTTAATGATGCACTCTAAAATAGAGATTCCAGAATAAATTATATTAAAAAAAGGCAAATGATACATTAATGATCATGAGAGACATAGCTCAATCAAGTTAACATAATCTTCCTTTGGGCATAAATCTTAATATTTTTGAATACATAAATCATCCATGGTTTTTAATAATATATACTTGTTTGCCAATAACTTTCATTCACTATAAATTACCATGACATATGTGCTTGAACTGAATGCAGGTCACAATAAATGTTATACTTGTATATTTCCCTGATGACTATATCTTATATGCAATAGGTTATGATGCATTTTTTATTAAATATAGCTCTTAGATATGAAAATGAAGATCCTCTCTTAACCTCCACATATTTACAGATGACTTAATATATATATATATATATATTACAGATGACTTTATATATTGTAACGATATATAAATATGTCGTTACATTAATTTAAAATAAAAACTTAATAAAAGTTCGCAAATAAAAGTAAAAAACTAAACGCTAAAATTAAAATATTGTTAAACGTATATATTCGCACAGATGCTAAACTTTAAAAATATTTTTTTTCATAAACAAAAAAAAAAAAAAGTATTTGAACGTATTTTTTTTAATAAAAAAATACAAGGTTGAAATATAAAAATATTTTAATAAAAAAATAATGTAAGTTAAAATAAAAACAGGTATTAATTAATTCCTGTAATCTGTAAATGGAAATGATTGTTTATTAATTATCTAAAAGCTGTGTAATTAAAAAGTCAGATGAAAAGTTAGATAAGAGAAGAAAGAAATTTTAGCTTGACCAATGGAAGCACTAAACCTTGGCTCGGACCCTAACGAAAGTGATAGACTAGTGACGTTTTGTTCATTGAATCCTTGTGGATAATATAAAAAGGGAAAGACAGTTTTTTCGGACAGTTCCAGCGTTGTGTGTTTGAGAGATGTGGTATGATGCACATACCACACTCTCTATAAAATAAAATAAAATGAAAAGACTGTGATACCTTGAACCAGCTATTGCCATCTCCAGAACATTACCTTCCAATGGAGGCATCGCGGGAATTGAAAGCAGAGGCCATAAGCTATATGAAATGAACAATTGTTAAAATCAATTAAGAACGTTCGTCAAGTTTACAAATTGATAAACAAGCCAACTGAAATGTTAAAACGGACTCTTATCTGACTTTTGTAAGTTTTTAAATCAAATTAATAATGTTTAATTTTATATGTTTTCCGAATGATAAACATCATTTCCATTTTTTTTTTTTTCTTATTGTAAAGATTATTTAAATGTATGAAATTTAAGTTGTTTATAGATGCTTGCATAGATTCGTTTGCGGTTAATTATATTTTGGTTTCATATTTGATCAAAATATATAGACATTCGATAAATAATGATACCTTACGGTGAGTATCTAAAATGTATTTATTCGGATGTCTTTTAAGTTATTGGTGACAACGCAAGTATCTTATGGTGAATACTATTGGGTTACTTATAAGTTTCCCTCTGCGATTGTCGGTATCAATAATTTTGTATTTTGATCGTTTATGTTTATTTTGAAATGTTTTTGACCGTGGAATCTATGTAATCGATCTATACCCAACATTTTTAAACAAATCTGTGCGAACGTATTTAAATGTTAAAATTAAGTCGGGCGTGAATGGCTATATAGTTTGTAAAGTTATATTAAGGGAGGGTAATCTTAGGTTATTCATTTCATAGTTGAATTGGTTCAATGGATTGGATATATTTGTGTAATTAGTAGATGTAGTATGAGGTCCGCTACGGGCAGGATTATAGATATACGCCACACACTCTCTGTTTGCCTATGGATGGGTTTGTAAGTCGGCAGAAGACCGCAGTCCATTCCTATGGAGTTTTTTGTTTATTGATCTACTTGCCAACAAATGTCACATTCCTGTTGGTGGAGAGTCAATCTCTTCTCTATTTCTACTTATTGTTCAGATGTACATTCCTGACAATATAGTATTTTGTGTTGTCGTATCATGCTACATTGAATACATGAATGTATCAGATGGATTGGCGCCAGTTGATTGCGAAATTTGTTGCCTAAGGTTAAATCAGGGAAGAATATTTTCTTTTCAATTGCAGATCTATGTAGTCTATTCATACTTGACTATCTAAATAATAATTAAACTCATTGAAACTTAGTTAAATGTAAAATTAAAAGTTAATATAAAAATCTAAAATGTTAAACTTATTCCTCAAAATTTAAATATTATTTTATATGTGCGTAAATAAATATTTTTATATGTTAATTTCTGGCAGTGGCTTTTATTCTTTTATATTTAAGATGTAAAATTTATAGATTTTTATCTCTGCGTCTCCGCTGAGCTAGTGACTTGGGCTAACGGTCGGAATATTTAAAGAAAGTGGAATCTTAACAGCGCGTATCTGCCTACTCTATAAATTTTTCTAGGTTTAAATGCCTAGATGGCGCCCTGGTAGTTGCAGATATCGTTTTGCGGTTAGATTCGATCTTCACTTTCATTCCGATTGGTACAATATATATATAGTAACCATTTAGCTTTATCAGTAAAGCTAATTCTTCAGCTATATAATTATTTAATTTTTTTTTAATATTTTTTTTAAATTAGCAAGCCAACTTGTTAGGGCTTGAAATTCAAATGTTAATACCTTCTATAATTTATTTTGTAAGAGCTTTCATAAGTTTTAATTGCTTTAAAAGTTATTTTTAATATCTTGTTGTAATGTTTTAAACTCACATGGTTGTAGATAATGTTCAATTGCCTGGTTTTTTTTCTCATATGTCATAGCATCATCTAGGAAGTGAATCTGCTAACCTGGGACAACTGCTTGTTAGGCAGCTGTGCTGACCTCTCGACCACCAACGCTTGACTCAATTGCCTAGTTTACAGATATTCTTACCTTAAATGTTAATAAACTAATGTCAGATAAATATTAAGTCAAAACTATTTTAATAAAGATACTAGTGTGTAAAAATCAATGCTAGAGTTACACTTTAAAAGTTAAGTTTGAATCTTTAATGTTCATTATTAGTGTTTAAATTACTAGCTTTTAAAAATGCATTTTAAGTTGTTTACTAATACAAAGTATATTGTTCTTAATGCCAATTGTAATAAAGATTAAGTCAACTAAAAATGTTTTAGTTAATTAATTAAAGGAGATAAATTAATTTATTAGTAAAAGCTATTAATTTTAAATAAAAGAAAGCATTAGTAAACAAGTGTGAATGTGCTTGGATTATAAATTTCAATTTTAACTTCCTGATTGCAATATTAAAAGTTATTCTTAGATATTTATTTAAAAAAAACTTATTTAAAATCTATTTTGTGGATTTCACTTTTATTAAATATTGTATAAAAGTGTTTAAAAGAATAATGTGTTTTTTTTTTAAATAATGTAATTTATTATATATTTTGCTTTATTTTCATTGTAATAATTTTTAGTTTATAAATAATTGTCTTAAAATGTAACATTTTAAAATTAAAGTCTAGACAGTTATGTAAATGAGTTTAATTTTAGTGATGTCTCCTAGGACAGTGGTCTTCAACCTTTTCACACCTGTGGACTGGCAAAAATAAGAATAAGATTTTGCGGACCAGCAGAAGTCTACAGATATATTTTCTTAAAGATTTAAACTGCTTAGTCTTAGATGAGCATAATTATTATAACTGACCAAAACAATACATTAGTTACTGTGTATTGTAATGGTGTTGCTTACCTTCACATGCTGAACACTCTTTCTCGAGTACAGAAAACAGTACAATAACAATCATTCTCATTAATGTGCCTGCATTGCTACATTTATTGTTTCATTGTTAAAACATGCAAGAATAAAATGTTATTCACCTGAATGTTGGGAAATATCTGTATTTAATGTTAAATATACAAGATAAAGATGATATATATATATGGAGTTTGTATAATAAAAAACTTTTTTATTTTATAAATTTTGAATTTTTTTCGAAATATAATAAAAAATTTGATTCTACCTCCCCCCCCCCCCCCCATAAACATCTGTGATAACTAGAAAAACAAATTAATTTATGTATGATTGATTAGTTTTTGTTTTGGTTATGTTTCTTTTTTTTTTAATTTGGTAAAAATAAGATTAAAATAACACCAGATTGCATTAGTTATTTACTCTTGAAATCACCTGAGGACCACCTGTAAAGCCACTGAGAAAATTGAGCTGAAAATTTGTCACAAAGAAATAAAAAAATTATTATAAAGATGCCATTTTGCAAAAAAAAAAAAAAAAAGATAATAGATTTATGTTCTCGCTGAAGTGAAATCATCATCAATGATCTGTAGAATTAAAATATTTTCAAGTAATCAACAGCCTTTTACAGCTAAAGATTAAAATTATGATTCCTTAAAATCTGATGATGATTATAATAATTACTAGAAATTATAAAGAAAGCATTGAAATGAACAGTCAAATATATCTGTAAATCAAATGGATAGTCAGCATATGAGTAATTACAATTTATGTGGTCGATGAGTTCTGTTATATATTGGTTCAACTACATATGGAGTGACTCCTTCCATTCAGGTGGGTGATTGTGTTCTTATCCCTATATATATAATTCGTTTGAATTCCAATTAAAAAAAGAAAATCAGCTTTTAAGGCTTAAAAATATAGTAATTAGGGCAAAAATTTTCTCATATTAAACTGCATTTAAAAAATTCTACAGCTTTATCTAACATAGAAATAAAAACTATTGTAGGTAATATTTTATTTACAAAAAATCTATATTCTAAAATTTTTTACCTACCTAATGTGACGTCTGCTGTTCTAAATTTGATATGCATGGCTGTAGCATTGTTTCAGAAAGACGAAGTGCTGCTTTAACATCCATTCTATTTCTTTGTTTATTTTTTATTATAGACATTGCTGAAAATGTTTTTTCACATAAATACGAGGTTGAAAAAATCACTAATAATTTGATAGCTTTGTAACTAAAAGTTGGATATTCTTTTTCAAGTGATAGCCAAAATGGAGATGATTGCATTTTATGTCTGGACACCAGAGTGAGAGATGACAATTCAATCAGATTTTCTTTTTCATGAGATTCAAGTGCACAAGAGTTTACATATTCCAAAAAAGGATTATTAATCCAGAGATTACCTTTACGGGGATCCTCACTTTCAGGAAAATAATTATCAAAGTTTTCAGCTAATGCTCTTAAATGCTGACTAATTATGTTAATATATGACTTTCTCGTTGAGATCAGCAGCAGTCAAAAATTCTCCTAAAAGTGGAAACATATCTATATCTTTTTGATGTACACAACTATCCTAAAACAGCTTTTTTCTAAATGTGTCCATTTTATTTCTCAGTATAAAAATATTTGTACAAGATCTCTGGAGAGAAAGATTAAGTCTGTTAAGAAGGTCAAACATATCTGCTAAGTATACAAGTTTAGCCATCCATTCATAATTCAACAAAGGTTCTACTAGGTCTGATTTCTGCTCTAGTAAAAACTTTTTTACTTCTCTAAGTTCAAAAAGACATGCAAGAACTCTTCCTCTTGATAACCACCTCACTTCTGCATGTAGAAGAAGATGTTGGTGGTGTGATTCCATGCTCTCACACAATATTGTGAATAATCTGGAATTCTTTGCTCAACTACGAATTTCATTAATAATTTTAACAGCATCATTCATTACAATATTTAGTTCAGTAGAAAGCTTCTTTGCAGCTAGTTGTTCTTGGTGGATCATGCAGTGAGTGAACAAAATGTCCGGGTGTGTGACCTTTATTTTTATAAATACTCCTGAGCAACATCCAGTCATACTAGCAGCACCATTCGTACATACTCCTACACATTTACTCCAGTCCAAACCTTGTGCTTGAAAATACTCATCAAGAACATTAAATATATCTGAACCAGTAGTCCATGCAGGTAAATCAAGGCAACAAAGAAGTTCTTCCCTTAAGTCATTATCTTCATTATATCTCATGAAGCAGAGTAGAATAGCATGATTACTCACATCAGTTGATTCATCAAGTTGAATCACAAACATTTCGATTTTTTAATACCCTCTATAACTTGTTCTTCAATATCTGTGGCCCTATCAACAATTCTACTCCTAATAGTAGTATTTGAAAATGATACAAGGATTAGTTTTTTAGCAGCTTGGAGACCCAAAATTTCTTGTACAACATCCAAGATGCAAGGCTTTACTAATTCCTCTCCAATCGTAAATAGTTTTTTTGTTTTAGCTATTCGAAGAGCAACTAAATAAGATGCTTGAAATAGCACTAGTCACCATCGTACATTTGATTTATCTGAATTTTCATTTGATCATGTAATCTTTCAAAAAAGTCTAATGGCTTATGCGTAAGTTCTCCATGCTTTGAATGCAAATGATGTGCAATTCGGAAGGTTTCATAGCTTCATTTGACAAAATTTCAGAACATATTACACACAAAGGCCGTGGTGATAGTTCACTGTCAGGAGCAACTATGAAACCAAGTTTTAAATATTCCTTATTGTAATTTCTAATAAAATGACCTTTTTTGTTTTTTCCTGCATATTCTGAAGTATCGACACATTTCTTTTTCCTTGTTTCTTCAAGGGTTGAAACACTAGTACTTGGCATACTTTCAGTATCAGCATCTCTTTTTACTGGAATGTTATCCTTGTCTCTTCTTAAGAAGGCCAAAAGGTTTTGCTGTTTGACTTTTTTTGTCTCCATTTTGTGAAGTTTAATTAATTTCAAAAAGAAATGTCACACACAAAATAAAAAGATAATACAAATGCAATAAAAATTTTTGTTATATGTGAACAATAAATGAGCTGATGCAATACAGAAATTCCTATTAGGTATAGAAAATGATGTGTAAGATAAGAAGTGGTGCAATTCTCATGAGATTGACACTTTGTCTTTTAAAGATTGCATTTTCAGATAAATTCCTTTGATTATTATTTAGTAATTATAGTATTATCTAATAATTTAAACAAAATTTTGATTTATAATTAATTTTATTTAAGCAATTGCGATGAAAAAATAAATAAAAATTGTTTATATTAATTAAAAGTTTAAAATCTTATTATTTTGTTATTACAAACTTTCTTGGCAATCAAGCGTGGACCTGCAGAAAACTTCTGTGGCCCAGTGCCAGGCCACAGACCGGCGGTTGAAGACCACTGTCCTAGGATACCAGTCAATCTTTAAACATTAATGAATTAAAGTTAAGAAAGGGATTGATATAAAGTCAATTTCATCCAACAAAATCAGTCACATGATCAGCAATATAAATAGATGGTGAGTTGCACACATGCTTATTTGTTCGTTTAATATGTTCTATTCGATTTGGATAATTTTTACTGGGAAAATTTACTTGACTAATAATTAAATTTTTATTCAGTTTAATTTCTTATAACAAATTCTTATTTTGCTTAAAGTTAAACATGCACTGCCAACTAATTTTCTCCAAGCACTGAACTTCTAAGCTGAAATTACTAAAAAAATATTAAAATCTACATAGCCAAGAAATATAATGGAAATTTTATCTAAATATTTAATAATAATTGTAGAGTTATTTTTATGTAAAATGTACCCTTCAGGGGAATTCTCCATGATTTGTCATTATTACATAGGAACTTTTATTGATTCTTATTTTCTATTAGTAATATTCAATATTATTGGTTACATGTTTTATATACCAGAATATTACGTCTGCTAAAGACTTTATGTTATGCTTAGTACTTTAAAACAGTTCTTAGAAGTGTATAAATGTTTTTTGCTTATAACCTTATGGCATGGTGAGAGTAAGTTTTTTAAATGACTTTAAAATATTTGAATATTCTTCAGCAAGATATGTCTAAAAAAATTCTTTTACTTTAAACATTTTTAAAAAAAATAGTATTCTTTGGAATTGTTCATTTTTTGCATGAATAGACTATTTAATCCCATATAGAAGAAACTGCTTAATGATAATGGAAATTTTATAAATTTCTTACTTGAATCTTAAAATGACATTTATTTGCTAATTGTTAGCATCACAGTGGGATAGAAATTACTTGCTCACAAAAACGTCCTTTTATATCTATTTCAGATTAGCGTCAGAAAAGATATTTCCCAATTCAGTGAAATTAAGTTTATGGACTTTATTGTATTGAAAATTCATCTTCTAAAATATTAAGAGAATATTTATTCAGAATTATTACTATTATTTTTAAATTATCACTTGTACTGAATAATTAGAATGAGTCACATCGTATGTGAATAAAACATAAATGATCCTGAATTATTGAAGATTGTCATGTGCTCACCTGTTTCATTACAAATCTGCTCTATTGTATCTTGTTGTTGTTGTTATTATTATTGTAATAATAATAATAATAATAATAATAATAATAATAATAATAATAATAATAATAATAATAATAATAATAATAATAACAACAACAACAACAACAACAACAAGGTAATCAATCAATAACTCAATAGATGAAGAAACAGAACAAAATTACGAAGACACTATAGAACAACTTTTTCTCAATTCAAAACCTGAAAATAAATGTAACCACCAAACACCAATTTGATGAAGTTAAAAATTGGTGCATTGAATGTTAGGGGTTTAAACTCGACCCAAAAAATTACAAAACTTAAACAATGGTTTTCACTTACACAACCGCATATACTCGGATTAACGGAGACAAAAATCTATGCTGGATCACAAATTGATCCAGCAAAACATTTAACCAAAAAAGATTTCTGTGCCTGTTCCAGAGACTCTTCATCACCTTCTGCAGTCACAGGCATTCTTATATCAACAAACTGCCCTTTCACAGCTTTCAAAATTATATTCATAGATGCTAACTTACTAATTACAACTTTTCAACATAAAACTATAAACCTCAATATAATTTTGGTTTACCTGCCTATTCAAGATAGCCGAATTAACACTATAATAATGAACATCAACTCCATACTTGCAAGTACAGCAAACCCAACAATATTGATTGGTGATTGCAACATGTCATATCAGAAATTCATAGAAAAATGGCTACACCGAATATCCATCCCACTCATGAGTGGTGAAGGCTTCCTACCTATGAATACAATATCTTTTCACAATGGTCGTCATTCATCACTCATCGATCTATGCTTCTACTCCCCGATGCTGCACCACCAGATAGCAATAAAATTAACCCCCTCAGCTTTCTCAGACCATTCAGCACAAATAGTATCACTAAACCTTACACAAATGCAGACATTACTTCTCCCACTAACAAAAACAATCAGAGTACTACTTCCAACAACCACACCAGAATTTGTTTTCTCAGAAACATACATAATGCTAAACAAAATAAAAGATGTGAATCTCAACCCCATACAACAATATCTGGCATACATAAACATTTTATCATTCAATACCTCACATGTGACAAAAAATCAACCACCACCATCCAAATTGTTGACACTTGCAAATGAAATTCATAAACGAATAACCATGATTACGCCATCACATCAAACACAGCAGTATATACATGGTCTAACAAGTACATACAACAAAACATGTGAAACACTAAAAGAATATTTGAGAATCAAAAAAAGCAAAATATGCATAACCCAACCACATACATGGACCAGAGATTACATTAAATGGGCACTGGAAACCAAACAATCATCAAAGTTCCAATGGCAATAGAAACAAAAGATGGCACATATACAGGACACAATATGATCCTTCCTATTTTTGAGCATTTTAAAACCAAACTCCAATCTAAAACACCACTTAAATTACACTCCAAGCTATTTGGACAAGCAGAAACACAAAAACCTTTCATAACAAATGACTTCCTGGCAAAACTAAATACAATACCAAATGCATGCCATCCAGGAAGTCCTGGAATACCATTATTCATACTAAAACACCTAAGTAAATACACAGCACAATATCTGTGCAACCTAGCAAACCACTTATCTCAAGAAATTCAGGATGTGGAGGGAGTTCATCCCATTGCAATAGTGCCATTCAACAAAAAAGCTAAAACTACCCCATCCCTCACAGAACTCGGACCAATTTCCATGGAATCTTTGCCAATAAAAATTCTTGAAAAAATAATAAAAGAAACAATAGAACCACATATAATGCCACTGATATCAGAAGTTCAATTTGCCAAAAGGAACTCATCCACAATTCAAGCGGCAGCATTATTCAAAGCAATCCTGGATTCAACAAGACAGAAAAAAATATATAGTCCAATAGCAATTCAACTAGATATCGAGGGAGCTTTTGATGGAGTAGACATTTCCATATTGCTAGACATGCTTGAAAATACATCTATCCTCAAGACACATCTGTACATCATTGCAAATCTACTTCTCAACAGAGAAATACACATAACATTAAATGGAAAAAATTCTCCATCGTTTGTTTCCACCCAATCCATATCCCAAGGCTCTCCTCTCAGTTCACTATTATTTATTCTATATATTAATCCTTTAATAAAAAAAATCCAAAAAACATTTACCGGCATTCAAGTACCCGGCACTAAACAATATATAGCTTGCTTGGCTTATATGGATGACATCACTGTTTTTTTCAATTCAAAAAAACAATTACCACAATTACAAAAAATTCTTAAAGAATATACGCAACAATACAAATTGAAGTTTAATCCAGAAAAGACTACTGCTTGGTCTATGTTTACCAGAAAACCATGCATGTCCATTTACAAAGCAAAACCAACACGTCTTTTAGGATTCCCATTTCATCTGGGAATAACCGGAATGAGGTGTTTAATACAAAATAGATTAAAAGAAGAAGCACAACGCAATGCCACCTCCCTATCAAAAACATATCTCTCTATATATTCTAAGGTCCAGCTAATAAATCAACTTATAATGACAAAAATAACATATTATTTACCAATAATAAAATTCTCAAAAGCTTTCAAAGCAAAGATTAAAAACATCTGTAACCAACTTTTATGGTCAAGAAAAGTGGTTGCAATATCAACAAAAAGTCTAAATCAACCCCTTATTAAAAATGGTCTAGGTTTGCACAATATTGACATTTTTTATACACAAAAATTAAGTAATCTAGTAATTTCCATTATGAATCAATTTCCAAAACTTAAATACTTAATTCAAATTACTCCAACTGACAAACCATCCCTAACAGGGCTATATATATCATCAATCATCGATCAATATAAAACAACTTTTTAACAGAACA